>JAQGCP010000197.1:0-20067 GCA_034699885.1 Acrobeloides thornei
TTCTCTCGCTGATTTTTTAGTAGTTTCTCTACGTGTTTATTTTTTATTGATCTTTTATTTCCATGACACCATAAAACTTTTTTCAATTTTTTGAACTAGTTTGCGTTATGCCATAGATCCAATTTTTCGATCTCAAAAATATTTTTATAATTTTGTAAAAAATTAAAAATCTCTTTTAGGACCTTTGGCATAATACGAAAAAATACAATAAAGGCTACTTGGACATGCGGCTTAATTATGAAAATAGGGCGAGCACAGGAAAAAAAAATTAGACATCGAGGGGTAAATTTTTTTTATTAGACTAAAAAGTGTAGCTAAGCATTATGCTATATATAGTATTTCTAACTCAAAAATTTCAAAAATTGCATTTTTGAACAAAAAAATTAACTTAAAAAAAATTATTTAGAATCTATGGCATAATTCCAAATCTAAAGGCTACATGGACCGGCGTGTCGAACATGAAAATCGAAAAATAAAGAACGATCAATATAAAGAGCAAATTCGAATTTACAAAAATATTTTCGACACTTGTGAGCCTTAATTTTTTTTATTGACCTTGGAAATATTTTTTAACTCCAGCGTTATGCCATAGACTTTAAGGGCAAAAATTTTTTATAAGAAAATTTTTAGAAGCTATGGCATAATTCAAAATATGGTGAAAATAGAGGATACTTGGACGTGCGTTGTATGAATGAGATTCGAAGAAAACACAAAAAACATTTTTGACTTTAATTTTTCGAACTTATAAATTATCTATTGAGTAAAATAAAATTAATTGAAAATGCGGAACTTAGGCTTATGCTTGGTCTTGAACTATTCATATTACTCAAAGATTTGTAGCTACAGCATTATGCCATAGTTTTTAAACATTTTCACTATTTTAATTATTTTCATGAAATTCAAATTTTTTAAATTAAAAAATATAAAAAATTAAATATAAAAGATCTTTTTATATGAAAATTATTTAGAATCTATGGCATAATTCCAGAGGAAAGGGCTACTTGGAGCGGCGTATCGAAAGTGAACATCGAAAAATAAAGAACGATCAAAATAAAAATCAAATTTACAAAAAATATTTTTAACAGTTGTGAATAGATGCCTTAATTTTGAAAATTTCGTTTTCGGGGGTCGAAAATTTTTTTTCGAGCTTATAGGCAAAAATAACGAAATTTTTTCAATATTTCGAATTTCATATTTCAATTCTTTTTATTGTTCGAATTTTCGATTTCGAAGGGGTGATTTTGACCTAGCACTAAGGCGTAGGCTTAAGTTTAGGCTTATGCTTAGGCTTATCTGTCTTGAACTATTCATATTTTCTATAAAAAATTTGTAGCTACAGCATTTTATGCCATAGTTTTTAGCATAAAATTCAAATTTTTGAAAATTAAAAAATATATAAAAATGGATTTTTTACATTAAAAATTTTTTAGAGACTATGGCATAATTCAAGAGCTAAAGGCTACTTGGACCAGCGTGTTGAAAATGAGAATCGAAAAATTAGGATTGAACGAGAAATTTTAAAAGAAAAATTGGGGCTCTCTGATGATACAAAAGTTTTATAAATATGTATTTTTTTAAATTTTACATGATGTTTTTTGTTAGCAAGCAGCATTATTCCATAGTAATTTTTGTCTCAAAATTCAATTTTTTTATAGAACAAAATCGAATTTTTGAAGAAAAAAATTTAAAATTTTGGATTTTTACCTTGTTATCCCAGTAAAATCGATTTTTGAAAAATTTCAAAATTCGAATTTTTGAAATATTGAGAAAGAAAACAATTCATTTTTTAGGATCTATGGCATAATGCAAAAGCATCAGGCTACTTGGACTTACGTGTAAAAAATGAAAATCGTAAAGAGAGACAAGCCAAATTTTTTGAAAAAATCAACTTGTTATCTTAAAAATTGTTTAGGGTCCCCACTGCAACGGCACAAGCTATCGTACGAGTGTAAAATACACTCGTACGACGGACGAAATGGCCACAAGCTATCGTATGATTCCATCGTACTGCGATCGTACGACAGCTTGTGGCGATTTCGTCGTACCCTTACGTTAATTTTACGATCGTACGATGACTTCGTACGATAGCTTGTACCGTGCTTGTGGCGACCCTTAAATTTTTATTTTTATTTTAAAAAATTCCTTATGTTTTATTTATTGCTACTTATGTACATTTTTGTCAATATTTTTCAATAATATACTTTGCATAATGTATGTTAGTTTTTATCATTTTTTAATTTTTTACTATATTTATTCTTTTGCATTTTTTCAAAATTTATAACTTTTGAGTTATTTTCTCATATTAAATTTTTCTGATTTTATCAAAAATATCATTTTTTGAGACCTAGCATTATGCCATAAAAAGAATTTTTGAGCTAAAATTCGATTTTTTTCGAATTTTTCACCGAAAAAAATAATTTTAGGCACAATGGCATAATGCAAAAAGGACTGGCTGGTTGGACTATCGTGTCTACAATGAAACTCGAGAATACAAGATTAAAGCAGCACAAACAGATTTATTTTTATAAAAGCTATTTGACATAACCATAGTTGAGTGGTTGTGTGTTAGCTGTTCTTTTCTTTTCATATTTTCTCTCTGAGTTCAAATCCTGCCTTAGGCTAAAAATTTTTGTCTTTTTTAAATTTTGATATCCAAATATTCAACTAGCTATGTGAGTGCATTATGCCATGCAAAAATTGAGATTTTTGCAACAAAAAATGTTAAATTAAAAAATCAAATTAAACAATTTTCAAAATTTTTTAGGAACAATGGCATAATGCAAAAGGCCATGGCTGGTTTGATCGTCGCTGTTATCTCGAAACTAAGCTACTTACGAAAAGATTACACCAAGTTTGAAATCTGATGAGTCGAATTTTTGAATAGTTTAGTGGTAGTGTGTTCACTTTTTCATTTTTTCTTTCTATGAAACAGTTCGAACCCCAATTGAGTCGAAATTTTTTTGCACACACTTTTTATATCCAAATATCTAGGTGAGGGCAAGCATTATGCCATAAAAAAAATTTTTTTTGAAAAATTGCCAATTTGTTTAGAAGCAATGGCATAATGCAAAAGGCCACGGCTGGATGGATTTCCGTCTATACAATGAAACTAGGCAGTTTAGGAAAAATCAGAAAAATCTATAATAGTTCTTAAAATTATCTTTATACCATATTCTATCTCAATAGTTAAGTGGCTGCGTTGTTATCTTTCATTTTTGTCTTGTTGGTTCAAATCTCACCTGGAGCAAGATTTTTTTGCATTTTTTAATCTGGGTCTAAAATTTTCTTGCATTTTTTAAATTTGAAAAAATATTTATTTTGATAACTTTTTTATCCACCCTACCCCTCTTCCCCTATATCCAAATTCTGGTGAGCCTTAATAGTTCGGTGGAAGTGATGTCAATTTTTACCTTCTGGTTCGAATCTATGTGGAGTCGATAAATTTTTGCATATCTTTATTTTTATGATTTATCCAAATATCCAGTTTAAGTAAACATTAAGCCATAAAAAAAATTTTTCGAAAAAACATTTTTCAAAAACCCAATTTTTTCGATAAAAAATCATTTTTTTCAAAAAAATCAATTTTTCAATAAAAATTTTTTTTAGGAAAAATGGCATAATTCTTACCATTCTGGCTATTTGGATAGACGCCTACACCATGAACATTATAGAGGCTCGAAAAAAGACGTTGCCATAACTCCCTTAGCACAAAAGAAAACTTTTTTAATAAGCGATCCCCTACATTTATCTCAAAAGAAGGGTCCCAAAAATTTTAATTGTTTTTAAATTTTTGAAACATTAGTGGAAAATTGGGGACAAGGGTCGGTTTTGGGCCGATCTAGTACCGACCTTGAGTTGAACTAGTGTTGACAGTGAGGCTTGGGCTTAGGTCTAGACTTGGGCTTAAGCTATGGCTTAGGCTTATACCTGCCTTTTTTTATCTTTTAAAAAAATTTATATCTCGATATTTTTTATTGAACATTATATCTCGTATTTTGCCTTACATTATGGGTATTTTAAACTATTTGTAATATATTGTTTATTGATTTTTGAAATAATAAAATTTGTTATTTTAATATTTAAAAAATCACAAATTAAATCTACTTCTGTAGTCCAGTGACTAGCGAGATTGTTTTGGTAATTCAAAGATCTAGGGTTCATGATCTGACGCGACTTAAAACTTTTACCAATTTTTTGTTCATCGATTAGATTCTCTAAAAATAATTTTTGAGTAAATTTTGAAAGATGCTTTCTCGATTAAATATATTGGCGCTCAAACAGACAACAAGTGACCAGATGAGTGAGTATTATGCCATACAAATTGAAATTTTTCTCAAAATCGAGAAAAATTTCAATTAAGAAAAAATTGTTTACATTTCATTTTTTCAAATTAGTCAAAAATCGACGCACCGGCTAAAACTGTTTTGTTCGAAATTCTGATTTTTTAAATTTGTATCACACTCACAGTGGCGTAGCCACAGGAGAGGGTAAATGCCTCCCCTTAAAAAAATTTTCCTAAGGATCCCCCTTATGTTTTTTCCAATTTTGAAAAAAATGACCATTTTTTCTAATTTTTTTCACCAAAAATGGCTATTTTTGCCAAAAAAATTTCACGAAAACGGTGCCCTCCCCGTGTCCAACTGTAGCTGAGGGTCTGCCTAATCCACTACCCACTCAAGAAACAAAATTTTAGGAACGTTGGCATAATTCCACAGATAAAGGCGTTAGAGGTTATTTGGATGTCCGATTGGCTTATGAAACGGCGAAAGATAGGAAAAAAGATGGTCTCAAATATTTTTGAAATTCTATACACAAACCATTTCACTTCTCTATCAATTTTTGCATTTTTATCGATTTTTTCTAGCATTTTCAGGTGTCCAACAAATGGCAAATTGTTGAGTTGTTTCTTTGTCTTGTTTTATTTTTATCTATACTTTACATAATCTCTTCTTGAATTTGTTTCATAGCTTAAAGTAGCATTACGCCATAGCTACGAAAAAAATTGCCATTTTTGGGACACCCTGTAATATTTGTTGCATAACTTGACAATCTGCATTATGCCATAGTTTTCAAAAAATGCTTAAAAATCGATTTTTAATATTTTCTTTAAAAATTTTTTTAGGAGCTATGGCATACTGCAAAATGCCGGGGCTATTTGGACTTTCGTTTATACCATGAAAATAAGGTCCTAAGAATACAGAGAAGATCTAATGAGTGATCATTTTTCATGAATTTTGTTGGTTCAAAATTTTTGTCGTATCTTTAAGGAAAATATTTCACTCTTGCCCATAAATTATCATTTTTATGCAAATTTTGGTTTTATATACTTATACTCATATCATCTCATCTTGTCTTGTTTTTATAAAAACATTTTCATAGGAGCCTATGAAATTTTTTTAAATTTTTCAAAATTTTTTTTGAAACATAGGTCAAACAATTTTTTGATACAATTTTTATTGTAATAAAAATTATTTGAGCTTATTTGATTAAGATTTGTTATCCGCTGCCTAGTGATGTTCCAAGTTACAAAAAGTGAAAAAATTTAAAAAACAAAATTTCATTTTCTTATTACTATAACTAGCATTATGCCAGAAAATCCAAAAATTACAAAAAAAATCAATTTTTTTCAATATTTCAAAAATAAAAATATTTTAGGATGGTTGGCATAATTCACAAGGAAATGGATATTTTGACAATCGTATTTTCTATGAAAATAAGCGCTACTATCGAAATCAACAAAATAAATAAAAAATTTATTTTTTAAAATTTTTACCAAAAAAAATTTTCTTCATGATCCATATCTAACTAGTATTATGCCATAAAATTGTTTACTCAAAATTTTGATCTAAAAAGCTTATTTTTAGCTAAAATCAATTTTTGGGCATAATTGATTATATTTAAGTTGAGCGGATTGAGTTTAAGACCAAAGAAATTTTTCACACCAAATGAAATACAGTTTTAAAATGCCAAGGGGATCGTCTCACCCACCACTCACCTATCGAGAATTTTTAGAATTTTGCAAAAAAATCATAGAGAGGGCCAGGGTAATTTTGTCAAAATTAAAAATTCCATCAAAGTTGAAGAAAGACATCACAAAAATTATTCATCCATCCTCCAAGGAGTCGGTCCCACCCCCTACAGTACATCTATGGCTTGTAGTGCAAACAAAAAATTTAGGACCTATGGTCTCAGAAAAATGGATACTTAGACAATCTTAGACAAAGGATAATCTACGAAAATAGAAATTTTTATCGCAACGATGACAAAAGAAAATGAACAAAAGCGCCAAAATATTTAAAAAAATAAATATTGATTTTTTTAAAATTTTTCTTTTTTCCCATTACTATAACTAAACAGCTACGAAAATTTTAAGTAAAAAGAGTAAAAGCATTCTGCCATAAGTTCTATAAAAAATAATTTTTTACGAAAGTGGTTTAAAAAATGGATTTTGAAACTTAAAAAATTAATTTTTAGAAATTTTCGAGCCTCAAAAATTGAAAAAACTGGAAAAATCAAAAAATTTCATTTTCAAATTTTTAGAAGCTATGGCATAATCCTAGCAAATTTGGATATTTGGAGAATCGGTTACAGAACGAATATAGACAAGAAAAAAGGAAAAGCAAAAAAATGAAAATATGATTTTTTTATTTTTAAATATAATTTCTCGATGCATTATGCCATATTTTTTCCAAAAATTGAGTTTTTTTTACAAAATGTGTTGATATTTGCTCAAAAATCATTTTTACGTACCAAAAATGGAAAAAATCAATTTTTGGGTACTACAGAATTCAATTTATGAACATTAAATCGAATTTGGGCATCCAAAAATTGATTTTTTTTTTACAAAAATTTTTTCATAAAAAATGTTTTTTAGAACATATGGCATAATGCTAAAGGAACTGGATATATGGACTATCATTTGTACAACCAGAATCGAAAGCGGCAAAATTGAAAAAAATCAAATAAAATTGACTTTTTAAAAATAGGATAGATATTTTTGCATTTTTGATGTAAGGGAAAAATTTTTACATGAGCCTATATTTTTGTCTGCTAGCTAGCATTATGCCATAAATCAAATTGTTGGGTTAAAAATTCAAAAAAGGGGTAAAAAATTTATAAAAAATTGAATTTTTGATAAAAATTTGAATTTTTAACAAAAAAATGAATTTTGACAAAAAATTCAATTTTTAACAAAAATTGAATTTTCATAAAAAAAATTCAATTTTTAGCAAAAAAACTCGATTTTTAGACTTTATGGCATAATTCAAGAGGGTATGGATATTTGGATAAGCGTGTAGCGAATGAAAGAAATTATTTGCCTCGAAAGAAACCATTAGATTTTGGCATGTGACAAAAAACTATTTGAAAAAAATGAGTGTCGTAATTTTTTTGTTGAGTTGTTTCATTTTTTTCTTATCTATACTTTTTTGTTCACTTCTTGAATTTTTTTCATAGCCTAAAGTAGCATTATGCCATCGCCATAGAAGACCAATTTTTGACCTTAAAAAAATTCATTTTTTAATTTTTTTTTAACAAAATTTTTTAGGAGCTATGGCATAAATGGTTGAATTTTCGATTAAGGAATGAAAATAAACGCGGCTCACAAGTTGATATTGTTCTACCTCCGAAAAAATTTAATGATTTTTAACTACATCCAGAAAAATTTTTTATTGCCCCATAATTGGAACTGACATCCAGATATCTTCCCCTAGATATTGAATTTTTAGTAAAAAAAAAGAATTTTCAAAATTGAATTTTTTTGAAAATATTCTTCAAAAAATTTTTTCATATTTTTTTCCCCATTATCATAATGTAAAAGATATTCAAAAAATGATCTTTCAAGATATGATATTTCTATCATAATTTGTAATCACTTTAATTAAACGATTGCAAGATATGATAGAATGATCATAATTGTTAATCACCTATTTTTAGTATCTTTTGCGTTATGATAATGGGAATTTTGTATCTGACGAGTTATAGTAATGGGAAAAATGGAATTTTGCTTTTTTCAAAAAAGCTAGCATTTTTTAAATTTAACAGTAGCATTATGCCATAGAGAGAAGTTCTAAACATCGAATTTTTTATAGAAGAAAAATTAAAAATTGTATTTTTTACACAAAAAAGTAAAAAAAATTTGTTGTAAAATTTTGAATTTTTACCAAAAATTATTATTTTTAGCTTTAAAAAAAATCAAATTTTCAAATTTTTTAGGAGCTATGGCATAATTCAAGAAGGGGCGGATATTTGGACAAGCGTATGAAAAATGAAAATCAACGTGGCTCTCAAAAAGACATAGTCCTACCATTACCCTCCACAATTATGACTAGACAATTTTTTAATCCTTGAAAATTTAAAATTAAAAAATTAGCATTATGCCATATTAAAAAAAATCAAACTTGTAGCTTCAAAAAATTCGATTTAAAAAATATTTTTTATTTTTTAAATTTTTTTTCAAAATTTGAAAAAAAATTTAAGAAGTTGATTTAAAAAATTATTTTACAAAAATAAACATTTTTTAGGAACTATGGCATAATGCATACGAGAGTGGATATTTAGATTTTCGTGTAAAAAATGAACGCAATCGTGGATCCAAACGTGACATTTTCATTCTTCGAAAAAAAGATTTCAACAAATATCATTTTTAATTTTTTTTGCATTACTTAAGCTTTATCTATCTCATCATATTTGTTCTCAAATTTTATTGTCTTTAATCAATGCAAATCAATGTAAAAAAAGCAAAAAAATTTCCATGACTATAATTAAAAAGCTAAAAATTCCCATTACTATAACTCAAAAGATACTCAATTTTTATTATCTTTTGTGTTATGATAATGGGAATTTTGTATTTTTTTAATTTATAGAATGGAAAAAATAAAATTTTGCTTTTTTGAAAAAATTCTAGCAAGTCTGGGTGGTTGGCTTATCGTTTATATAATGAAGCCACTAGAGGCGCAAAATTGGGTACTCCTGTTATAATAGTAACAAGGGGGTGTAAAATTAAAAAAGCACATGAAATTTCAAAATTTGTAATTTTTTTTTACTATTTTTTATATATGCCTTATTTTTCTCTTATTTTATGACATTTTTATTGTTATTTTTTGTTCAAAATAAATTATTAATATTTAAAAAATTGTATTTTTCATCAGTAGTTCAGGGGGTAGCTTGATTTGTAATCTAAATATGGGGTCATCCACAACTTATGTTTCCCGGAAGGGGGGATCTGGGATTTTCTAACGAAATATAAAAGGGTGGGGGTCGACCAAATCTAACGGTTGCAAACGAAGGATGGAAGGGGGTCGAGGTTTTTGGCAAACGTAATTTGCGAATTACCCCTATATTGGTTCGAATATCACTGGAGCATTTTTTGCTAAATTTGTGAGCCTTTTATTTTTTCGTTTATCTCAAAAATCCTGTTAAAACTAGCATATGCCATAAAAATCAAATTTTTAATTAAAATTTCTTTTCCAAAATTACAATTTTTAGGAAAAATGGCATAATTCTAAATATAATGGATATGTGGATAGACGTTTAAGTCATGAAAATTCTAGAGGCTCAATAAAAGATGTTTTCATACCACCAAGAAAAAGACATAAATAAGTTCTCGAATTGTCAATTTGAAAACATCGCTTCGATCTTATTTTGTGTTCAAATTTTTTTGTACGAGCATTCTATTTTTTGACATTTCCCACTATCATAACTCAAAAGATATTAATATTAAGATCTTTCAAATTATGATAGAATTATCATAATTTGTATTCACTAATTTGTAGTATCTTTTGAGATATGATAATGGGAATTTTGTATCTTTTCAGTTCTAGTAATGGGAAAAATTGCTCTTTTACGTATTTTTTGAATTTTTGGTTAGTGTTCAACTTCCATCTACTTGAGCTTGATTCTATACTCACTAAGCTCAAATTGTTTGCACTTTTAACTTATTTTCTAAATTTTCTTGGTTCAAAAATCTGGTCCAAAGCTATCATTATGCCATAAAAATTCCATTTTTCATTTTTCAAATTTTAGAGCACATGGCATAATATTGCCCGTACCGGATATTTGGATAGACGCATCGTAAATGAAGATTATCGAGGCTCAAAACGAGGCTTTATGATAGTGCCGAGAGCTGAGAAAAAATGGACTAAATATAAAAAAACTAATTTGACGAAATTTGATGAAACTTAAAATTATGTGTATTTTTTCTGTTCAAGAAAAAATGCCACATGTAGTGTGATAGGACATTGAGGGGTGTAAGCACACAAACGCTTTTTCCCATTACTATAATTTGAAAAATACAAAATTCCCATTATCATAACGTAAAAGGTACTCGAAATATGATTTTTCAAGATATGATATTTCTATCATAATTTGTAATCACTTAAATTAAGCGATTACAAGTTATGATAGAAATATCATAATCGATAAGCACCTAATTTTAGTATCTTTTGCGTTATGATAATGGGAATTTTGTATCTTTCTTGAATTTTTTTCGAAAAAAGCTTTAAAAAATTTCCTTCAACTAGTGTTATGCCATAGTTTTTTGAATTGTTAAAAATGTAAAAAAAACACAATTTTAGAAATTATGGCATGACAAAAATCACGGTTATTTGGACAAACGTGTGCTCAATGAAAATTTATCCATGAAAAAGAAACAGCTTGGGCTTAAGAAGAGAGATAGGATAGGAAGAAAGTGATAGGGTAGCAAAAATTAAAAATTTCAATATAAAATTGACATTTCAAATTTTTTTCTGAATCTCTTTTTGTACTACTTTGAAATTTTTCAAGCTAGCATTATGCCATGGTTTTAAAAAAATTTTTTGAGTATCTTTACACAATTTTAGAAACTATGGCATGATAAAAATCACGGCTATTTGGACAAGCGTATACACAATGAAAATTTATCCATGAAAAAGAAACAGCTCGGCCTCAAAGAAAGAGATAGGATAGCACAAATAAAAAATTACCATATAGATTTTTGACATATCATCTTTTTTGACTTCGTGAATCTCATTTTTATATAAAATATTTTGAAATTTTCTCAGCTAGCATTATGCCATATATAGCCTTGAGGTTTTGAGATTTTTTAAAATAATTTTTACAAGTAATTTTTTAGGAGCTATGGCATAATAAAACTCACCAAGGATATTTGGACAAGCGCATGCATAATGAAAATTTGATGCAGAAAAAGAAAAGCCTTGGTCTCAAAGAAAGGGATCGGATTCGAAAAACTAATTTTGCTGATTTTGATTTTGATCAAACTTTTTGATAAAAATTTTTAATGCCAAAATTTGTCAATTTTGTATAAAATTCCAAAAAAGGGTATGCATGATTTTTTTAAAACATTCAAATATCCTAAAAAATTCTAGCATTATGCCAAATGATGATAAAACGAAAAAATAAATCACAAAATACGCGAAATCTTTAAAAATCCATTTTCCTATTGCTATAATCAAAAAAATTCCCATTATCATAACGCAAAAGATACTAAAAATAATATCTTTCAGATTATGATAATTCTATCATAATTTATAATCACTTTAATTTAGTGATTACAAATTATGATAGAAATATCATAATCTGAAAGATATTATTTTTAGTATCTTTTGAGTTATGATAATGAGAATTTTGTATCTGACGAGTTATAGTTCAGGGTGAGCCAAAAAACCATACTTTAGCGTTTTTTGATGAAATTTTTTTTCAAAAATTACCTAAGGGATATTTTCATGCGATTTTGGAAAAAAATTTTCACCAAAAAACGCAAAAGTACGGTTTTTTAGGCTCACCCTGTAATGGAAAAATTGCAATTTTTACGGATTTTTTTGAATTTTTTTTAGGAAATGTGGCAAAATGTAAAATGCAATGGCTATTTGGACGCTCGCTTAAAAAATGAAAATATTAGGGGCTCCAAAATTGTGGTTGTCATACCACCGAAGAGGAAACGCATATAAATTATTTGTAGGCCACTTTGACGATCAGGATGAGCATTTTTCAAGATTTTTTTGTTTTTTATTTTTGTGTATTGATACGAAAATTTGCATAAATTTGAATATTGTCATGAAAATTGGTATATTATGATATTTTTGAATTTTTGTAGACTTTATTTTTTATATTCTCTTATTCTGGGCTTGTATAGTTTTGGTAGCATTATGCCATAGATTATTTAAATTTTTTATTTTTTGCCATTTTTGAGCTTTTTTTAAATTTAAAAATTTTTTTAGATACTATGGCATAATCCTATCAGCTTTTCTGGATATTTGGATATTCGCATGAGAAATGAAAAACGAAAAAAATTCAAAAATAAGGATGGTATTCCACTCAATTTGGAGCCTAGACAATTTTGAAAATAAAAATTTGCTCAAATATGATCTTTTTCTCTGTTAACTTCTAATTTTTGAGTTGTCTCATCTCTAGTGTTATGCCATAGTATTATACATTTTTTCATTTAAAAAAATACTAACTTAAAATTTCAAAAGTTTTGAAAAATTACAAAAAATTAATTTTGCAATTTTTAGAATCTATGGCATAATTCCAATGTCACGGGATATTTGGATCATCGAATGAGGAATGAAAAACGGAGAAATTTCAAAAATCGTGATGGTATTGCATATGGCCCGAAAAAATATTAAAAATAAAAAAAATCAATTTTTTCGAAAATTTGATTTTTGTCTAGTGTTATGCCATAGATTGTTTATGCAAAAAATTTTTCAACTAAACGGTACATAGCTCGAAGAGTCTATGTGGAATTTTTTATAATTTAAAAAATTAGTTTTTAGATACTATGGCATAACTCTTACAACAAGAATGGATATTTGGATCACCGCATTCACTATGAGAATAAAAAAATTTTCAAAAATCGTGAGCGTATCCCACTTATCCATATGGTTGACAAATTTTAGGTCTCGTAAAATTTTTTTAACAAAAATTAATTTTTTACAATTTTTGGAAAAATACAAGTTTTTGAAAAATCCAAATTTTTGCATTTTTTGAAAAAAATTCTTGAAAAAAAGCTGGGAAGTAAATATATCCAATTCCTTGTGATTCTTAGGCTTAGTATTATGCCATAGCTTTTGCCGCATTATGCCATAGATTTTCTACAAAAAAAGATTTTATGAATGAAAAAATATTTTGTAAATTTTTTTTTAAAATTTCAAGTTTTTAGAAGCTATGGCATAACCCCACTGGAAGTCCATTTGGATATTTGGACAATCGCTTACGAAATGAAATGCGGCATGAAAAAGACAAAGTTAAACATAGGCACTACCCCAAATAATGTTTGAATTTTTCGAAAATTTTCATTTTTGCATTTTTTAAAATTTTTTCGCTTATTTTGTGAAACTATGTTTCTTATATATCCTTATCATTTCTCTTATATCTTTTTATTGGACTATTTTGAAAATGCACACTTATATATATATTGCCATTTTTGAATTATTTTTATTATATTTTTTTATATGTATTTTGTGTATTGACACGAAAATTTCAATAAAAAATTTAAAAAATATTTTTTTACAAAAAATATTGAGTATAGGCACAACGCTGGATTGGACTTGAACCAGGACTTGTAAAAATTTTTCACTTTTTATTATATTTGCACGGGTCTACTGTAGTTCGATTTTGTAAAAAATGCATAAAATTCGTAAAAATATTAAATTCCCATTACTATAATCAGAAAGATATAAAATTCCCATTATCATAACGCAAAAGATACAAAAATAATATCTTTCAGATTATGATAATTCTATCATAATTTTTGATCGCTTAATTAATTGATTATAAGTTATGATAGAATTATCATAATCTGTAATCTACTATTTTAAGTATCTTTTGCGTTATGATAATGGGAATTTTTGAACAATGAGAATAAGCTTTTTTATTGAAAATCGACACGAACGTTTGCAGTTGTTGATTTTCTTAATGTCTCGACCTTTTATTTGGGCCCATTGATTTTTATCCTCATCTTCCTTCACTAGCATTATGCCATAGATTTTTCCGTTCAGTCTATAAAATTTTTTTGCATTTTTTAGGAATTATGGCATAATAGAGTGCGAAGTGGATATTTGGATAAGCGCATCATGAATGAGAACTTGACTAACAAAAAGAGGATGCTTGGGATGGGCATACGAGAGCCGTTCCGAAAATTTTCAAATTTTTGATTTTTTAAATATTTTTTCAAACTTTCAAAATTTTTGAAATCTTGAAAAATTGTTTACTGACAAGAAAACTTGATTTTTTTAATTTTTTGAATACTATTTATGTAAAATATTTATCAGTATTATGCCTTATCTTGTTATTGATTGTTCAATAAACAAATTTCCTACATGCTGCATTATGCCATAGATTCTTATTCATTCATGGGCATAGGTGGATATAATGTACACCCCCTCAATTGAATTTTTATCAAAAATTGAATTTTGAGAAAAAAATTCATTTTTTGATCAAAAATTCAAATTTAATCAAAAATTGAATTTTCATCAAAAATTGATTTTTTTGTTACAAACAATTGACCCTAAATATCCGAAAAATTTTTGAAAAAATAGGCCCTCTCTTTTCTGCCCATACCTTTATCTACTAAAATTTTTTAATTTTTTCATAAATTTTATAGGAGTTGTGGCACAATAGAAACCAAGGCTATCTTGATAAACGTGTTTTCAAAGACAGTATGGCCATCAAACGGAAATTTCTCGAACTGCGCACACGAAATTTCTCGGGCTGAGCACACGAAGAAGAAATAAAATTTAATTTTTTCAAAAAAATTTATTTATTGACACGAAAACTTGAGCTTAAAAAGAAACAAAAAAAAAGAAACAGCTGGGACTACGTATCAGAGAACGTTTTAAAAAATAATTTTTTTTCAAAAATTTATTTTTTGACGCAAAAATATGAGCTCTCATCAACTAGTATTATGCCATGGGTTTTTTTGAATTTAAAAAAAATTATTTTTATTTTTTAAAGGACGTGCGCAGGCAAATTTGAATTCCCGCCTTAGCAGGTTTTCGTTTCAATACACAGACTTTTTTGGCGGAAAAATCCATTTTTGCATAGATTTTTAACATTTCCATAAACTGAACATTGCAGCAACTTTTAATAACTCTGTGAGACGAATAAAATGACACCAGAATTATCCAATTTGAAAATTGCTTAAGGTTATTGAAACGAAAATTCTGATTCATGTTTTCGTTTCAACAACCCAAAACAATATTCAAATCGATCAATTTTGGTGTCATTTTATTCGTCTCATAGAGTTATAAAAAGTTGCTACAATGTTCATTTTATGAAATTTTAAAAAATCGATGTAAAAATGGCCACAAGTCTGTGTATTGAAACGAAAACCTGCTTAGACGAGTATTCAGAATTTCAATCGTCTGCGCATTACGTTTAAACGTGAAAAATTTAGGAGCTGTTTCGTACTAATTTGGATGACCGTTTGCAATATGAGAAAAAGGTTAAGAAAAAGAAACAGCTGGGACTACGTATCAGGGAGCCCTTTAAGAAAAATAAAAATTAATTTTTTTTCAAAAAAATTGTTTATTGTCACGAAAATTTGAGCTTCATTATTTCTTATTATCTTTTGAAATAAAGTTTTTTGACAACCTTTATTTTGAACATTCTTGAATATTGACACGAAAATTTGCATTTTTGTACAACATAAAAAATTTATTGAACAAATTTCTGTGCTAGTATTATGCCATAGTGTTGAGTCGACACGGTTAACAACAAGGGTGTAGCTAAGGGGTCTCTTTAGGGTCTATGAGCCCCTCTCCCAGAATCGGCTGAGGGCCGTGGGGGATCATAGAAATTTTTTTTGGTTAGGGGAGGATCACAGAACTTTTTTGATTTTGAACGAAAATTTGCATTTTGTGAGTATTGACACGAAAATGATGATCATTTAGGAAAAATGACCCTAGAAAATTGAAGTAGCTACATCCAGTTAATAACTATGGACCAATTTTTTTTATAAATATTTATATTTTTAGGACATGTACATCCAAAAAATAAAAAATCACTTCAAAAATCAAAATTTGGTAAACAAAAAGAGGATGCTGGGACTTCATCCAAGAGAGCCATTTTTGAAATAAAAATTGTCGATTTTTTCAAAAATTTAAATAAAATATTATTTGACAAAACTTTTTTGAGTATTACACGAAAAATTGAATTTTTGAATATTGACACAAAAATTTACATTTTTGAGTAATGGCAAAAATATTTGACTTTTTGATAGTATTGACACAAAAATTTGAATTCTTGTGTATTAACACGAAAATTTGAATTTTTTAATATTCATATAAAATTTTTGATTATTGACAAGAAAATTTGCAATAAATTTATATTTGTTGAATTTTGGCATAAAAATTGGCATTTTTGTGTATTGACAAGAAAATTTGCATTTTTATTAGATTTTGAATTGTCTTCATTCTTCATTTTTTTATAAATTTGGACTGAATCAGTTAACATTATGCCATAGACTGTGCCTAAGATTGTTGTCGAGAATTGTTGAAATTTGCATAATTTTCTAGGCATTATGGCTAAAATACATGTCCAAGCGAATATTCAAAGAAAATTTGTTAATAAAAAAGAACACTGCTGGTCCTGAAGAATATGTTAAAAAATTTTGATATCTAAGTTTAAAAAAGGTGTGTTTTGACACGAAAATTTGCATAAATTAGCCTTAAAATTTGAATTTTTGCTTCTTTTTCAATAATTTGAACTTTTGCATTTGTTAGACTTTTGGCTCAAATTTTGAGTATTACCACAAAAATTTGATTTAAAAGTTTACGTTAGCATTGTGTCATAGAATTTTAGAATTTTTTGATTTAACGAAAAAAATTTGTGATTTTTTTGTTGCTTTTTCAGGAAACATGGACTCGAAATAATGGGTATTTGGAAAGGCGTCTAACATATGAACGTTTAAGATATGAGAAAGCAGATAAAAAGAGCAAATGAAAAAATTGTGTATTGACGCGAAAATTCGAGCATTGACACGAAAATTTGGAAAATGAAAATAAAAAACATGAGCAAATTGTCTAAAATCAGATCAAAGATTCTAGCTTTATGCCATAGGATATTTTGATTTTTTTAAAATTTTTACCCCCTTAAAAAAAATAATTTTTAGGAATTATGGACTAGAAAAGACGGCAATGGGTTTTTGGATAGACGTCTAAAATATGAGAAAACAATAGAGCAAAGGGATAAATTTTGCGAGGAAATTTTTGTGAAAAATATTAATTTTTAAATTTTTCATTTTTTTAGGCAATTTGTAAAAGTACGACTGCGCAGAACGACGCCGAACACGCCAAACGAGGCGCAGAACACGCCAAAGGGTCCCAATTAGGCTTGGGCATAAGCCTAGACCTAGGCCTAAGCTTAAGCTTAGGCCTAAGCCTAGGCCTAGACTTAGGCCCAAGCCTAATTGGGACCCTTTGGCGTGTTCAGTGCCCCGTTCGGCGTGTTCTGCGCAGTCGTACTTTTACAAATTGCCTTTTTTTAGTTTTGTCATGAAAATTTATATTTTTTTAGTATTGACACGAAAATTTGTATCTTTTTAGTTTGAGATAAAAATTTGCATTTTTCAGTATTGATTCGAAAATTTGCATTTTTTGAGTATTAACAAGAAAATTTCCTCTCTCTTCCAAAGATAGCATTATGCCATAGAAAATTAAGGTTTTTAATTTTTCCTATTTTTTCTTAATTATTTTTTCATTTTTTTTAGGAATTATGGACTAATCCTCAAGGGCAAGGGTACCTCGATGCCCGGCGAAAATATGAAAATAAGAAAAGAAATTTGCAATGAAAACAAAATAAAGAAAAATTATATTTTGAAATAGAAATTTCAATTTTTTCGAAAATTTGATTTGTTAGCCAAAATTCGTATTATAGCAAAAAATTTAAAAGGAAAAATTGAAGTTTTGAGCAAAAATTCTCATTTTGAATCAAAATTTTAATTTTGAACATTTTATCATGACTCAAACTTTAAATTTTCAAATAAAACATTTTTAAAAAATGCTGAGTATTGACACGAAAACTTAAAGTTAGCATTATGCCATAGACTTATATTTTTCCATGTTTTGATTTTTTAAATATTTTTTAGGGGCAATGGACTAGCTCACACAGGCCTTACAATGGATATTTGGATAAGCGTGTCCAATACGAAAATTCCAAATCATATAAAAAACTTGGATACAAACAACACTTTTGAGAATTTGAAAATTTTTTTTAAGAATTAGGTTACGCTCAAAAATTAGGTAAAAAAATAAATTTTTAGTCAAAAAATGAATTTTGATTAAAATTTTAAATTTTGAAAAAATCTAAAATTTTTGAGTATTGACACGAAGACTTGTAAATAGCATTATGCCATAGATCTATCACATTTTGATTATTTTATGCCTCGATTTTTAATTTTTAGGAAAAATGGCGTTGTCATCACGGATATTTGGATAAACGTATCCAATACGAAAATAAAAAATATGGAAAAAATTTGCAATTTTAATTTTTGTTGTTGCAAAATGCTGAGTATTGACACGAGAATTTGTTTATAACATTTTAAAATTTTAAACACTTTTTTGAAAAATGATAAGTATTGACACGAAAACTTGGAAAAAAATTGAATTTGAAATAACCGCTTTTTGTATAACGCTGAGTATTTACGTGTAAAAATTTAAATTTGAAATAAACGTTTTTTGAAAAATGTTGAGTATTGACACGAAAACTTGAGGATAGCATTATGCCATAGACTTACATTTTTAATTTTTTCATGCTTCGATTTTTTTAATTTTTCAGGAGCAATAGACTAACAAGGACAGACGTGGATATTTGGATAAACGTGTCCAATACGAAAATTTTATGTCAAATAAAAAACTTGGATACAAATAACAATTTTGAGATTAAAAAATTAATTTTTTTATGACATGAAACATTTAATTATGAAAAAATCTGAGAAATAAAATTTTAAAATCAATTTTTGATTTTTTAAGCCAAAATTTGAATTTTTGAGCAAAAAACTGTAATTTTATCAAAAATTTAAAATTTTTGAGTATTAACATGAAAACTTATAGTTAGCATTATGCCATAGATTCTTATACACATTTTAGAATTTTCTGCCCCCTCCCTCCACAATTTTTGCTTTGATTTTTAGGAACTTTGGCATAACTCTCGAAGGTGTGGATATTTGGATAAACGATCCTATTATGAAAATGTTATGTTAAAAGTTGGGCAGAAACGGCAAAACTTTGATTAGATTTTTTTTCATGAATATGGAAAATGAATTTTTTTAAACAAATTAAAAAATGAATTTTTTATCGAAAAATTTAAAATATTCTAAAAATTTGAGATTGTGTTTTTAAAGTGTGTAAAAATAGATAAACTTTTTTATTTACCCTACTATATTATACATATAATGTCTGCAAAATTTGAATACTGAAAAAATGTTATTCACAAAAAATTTCAAAATTGAATTTTTTTAAATTTTGTTTTTGGGTAAAAAAATAATTTTTTAAAAGAATTGGACTTACTTAACGCATTAACATTATGCCATAGAATTTTTAGAAAAGTTTTTATCACTTTTAACTCCTACCCCACCCCATTATACTAACCGTTATTTTTTGTTAATTTTTTAGAAATTGTGGCACAGTCATGATGGTTGGCTGGACAGAAAAATTCGAAAAGACAACTCACTTGCTAGGAAAAAATTTTTGGCTTGGAACCAAAATTTGTTTAAAGATCAATAATTTTTAAAATATAAAAAATTTGCATATTGACACGAAAATTTGAGGAAAAATATATTAAAGCGAAAAAATTTGTGTACTGGAATGAAAATTTAAGAAAAATAGATATTGAAGCGAAATTTAGCTAGCATTATGCCATAGATATCCTATTTTTTTAATCTTAAATTTTTTAAGTTTTTAACTCCATATTTTTCATAATAGTTGGTTGGAATTTTTTTAACTCCCAATTTTTTAGAGCCTCTGGCTTGGTGCTGATGGATATTTGGATAGGAAATTAAGAAATGATAGGCTATTAGAAAAAAAGAGAAAGGAACAATATTTTTCAAAAAATCAATTTTCATAATTTTTATGA
>JAQGCP010000198.1:0-20061 GCA_034699885.1 Acrobeloides thornei
CTAAAAACGACCACGCAGGGATGCATGGGGGATATTTGTTCATTTCTCGAGAAAGTCGAATTTTCACCATTTTTCTTCGGTTTTCAGGTTGTGGAAGTGCGCGCAATCGATTTTTCGCATAAAATTACCCCTAAATGGGTCATTTCCGGAAGAAAATAAAAAATTTTTTGCCGAGTTTAGTCAACGTTAAGTGGCGGCAACCAGGGGTGAGGGTTTTAGAAGCATTTTCTCGCTTTAGGGATCTTTTCTGCAAAAATTTTGGTAAAAAATTTTTTCGGAGATAGGGCCGCAATCGACACCCCTTTTGCGACCTCTGTTTGATAGTATCAGTTAAAATTTGGAGGACATCCTAACTTTTTTCATGTCTTCCGGGAGGCTGAATTTCAACCGAGCGGTTGAAATCCAACAGCCTAGTTCAAATAAAAAACATCATCCGTTTTCGTCTCCCAAAAACCTAGTTATGGCACTACAGCGGGGCGAGACAGGCTTGTTTTCGGCCAATTTCAGGAGGGAACAATCACCCGCGTCCCCTCCCCCGCCCTACAGCATCCAACGGATCCTTTAAAGTTTAAAAAATATTTTTTTAAATTTATTCAGCAAAAATAAACAGTCACAAAAATAACACGTTCAACAAAGTATTTATCGAGCTTCAATTAGAGCGGCACCTGATTTAGAGATCAATTCAAGAAGCTTTTTAAGATTCAACAAGGAGAAATGCTATAAAAATCAATTTTAAGGAATTCAGGAATGAATGAGGCTTACATTATAGAGATCGTGTTGAGGATCGGCTAATCGCTGAGCCACTTCAAGAACTTTTTCATGATCTTCACTTTCATAATGTAACGAGATCAGTGTTTTCATTAGGATGAAGAGATATCTTTCGTGTATTTCATCCAGTTCTGAATACCGTTCATTATCCTAAATGAGAATATACAGGCTGGTCCAGCATGAGACATCCTTAATAAGAAAATTCGATATTTCTGCGAGCTTAAAAGATTATTTACTCGCGGTTTTTTATATGTTGCTATGGGGCGTCGAGATATTTAAAAAAATATTTTTAAGATTTTTGAATAAGTCTGTGTATTGAAGCGAAAACTTGAATTTTTAAGGAATTTTTGAAACATAACAACGCCATCTTGTGTAGAGCACATCGAAAAACGATGGTACCCCAATTTTTGTGAAAATTGGAGGTACCCTCTTTAATTCAAAGTTTGCTAAAAAATGGTCGAAAATTGCATAAATACATTAAGAAAGTTGACTTGATTAATTCTTACTTGGTCTTGAGGCACTCGACTGATAAGCCAATCATTTGAGTTCAACAAAATATTTTCGAAACTTTCAACGGCAGACTAAAAAAGGGTAAAGTGTGAAGAACAAAAGAATCAGGGAGTCTTGCAGATATCTTACATTTTTAAGAGAATCTTTCAAGAAAAGATGTTTTTGTATAGCATCACGAGCTTGTTGCACCAGCAAGTCATATTCGGCCCGTCTTCTTATATCCATTCTTGCCCATGTTTCATCGGGAATTTTCGCCGGGAACTCGGGTGCCGGACTTCTTGCATGACGCAACCATTCATTATAGTTCTCAATGGCTTCCTGAAATGGATACTATAAAAGGTATTTAAGGTAAAGGCATTTTCCCAAAAATAAATTTTGTTTCTAAAAATTTTCCAAAAAGTTCATTTGAAGACGTAGTTTAAGATGAATTTTTTTACTATTTCCTCATTAAGCATGAACTTTTATTTTTTTCTTGTAAGGAAATACCTATGCTGGGTGGGCTTTAATCTCAACACTTACAAAGTACATAACATAGCTGGTGTACTCCTTCAGGGAATCTGCTATAACTGTAGGTTTGTCGGCATCGCCAAATTCTCGCTGATAAGTTGCTTCGACTTGAGGAACCAAATCTTCGGGTAGGATTCCCAAAAATTCAAATGCTTCAGCCACATGATCATAATCTGAAAAAAAATATAATTACGCTAAAGGGGTCATTTTCTGGAAAAAATTTTCAAATTTTTTTCACGCCATTGGGACTTGAATAGCCCCAAAACACTTACACATCAATTTACGCAAAAATGTATTCGCTTCTATTAATGCTCGGAAAATGTTTTCCTCTTCAAATGACAGCCATTTCCAGCAGCTCAATAAATTGTGGAAGGACTGTCTAGTCTGAAAAAACAACCTCGAATTTTAGCTTCTCCTGTGATCTTACCTCTGTTTGATCAGAGGAAATGGTATTGAGCTTCTTGGCTTTTTCATACACACCAATACAAAGATCTCGGGTATCAAATTCCACTTCGGATGCTTGTTGAAGTATTTCCTGGCGTTGCTCTTCATTTCTGATTTCTACAAGTATGGTTTATTATTGGTTTCAACTAAAAAACTTAACCATAAAAGAAGTCAATCATCTTCTGTTCACCCAATTCTGAAGGGATCAATGAAAGATAAAATGGCACTAATGCATACAATTTGAGATCAATTAGAACATTAACATAATGCAAAATGATTTCGTTAGCAATTTCAACCTAGAATATTACAAATGAATATTTTTTAAAT
Organism: Acrobeloides thornei; assembly: GCA_034699885.1. NCBI lineage: Eukaryota > Metazoa > Nematoda > Chromadorea > Rhabditida > Cephalobidae > Acrobeloides > Acrobeloides thornei. The sequence goes on from JAQGCP010000198.1 coordinate 2,557, forward strand.
AAATAGCTAGTAAATTTGAAACAAAAAATCGATACCTTCAAAATATTATTGGGTAGATCAGGGGGCGAAAAAGTGCCATCACCCATAACCCACTCATCACCCATGGTGGATCACCCATCACCCACTAGTGGGTGATTGTGGATGATTCACCCATGGGTGATAGGTGATGTGGGTGATGCCACCCACTGGGTGATGGGTGTGTGAATTTTGGGTACTATCACCCATTTTTTCGCCCCCTGGGGTAGATTAATAGTTTCCCCGCTTTTGTGATTACGTTGAATCTTTGCGAAATTGACTTCCGCGTGAGTTTTTCAAGGCCAGGAATCGATTGTACGTATTCCCAAACCATGAAAAAGTTATCCTGATTCAGGGAAGGGATGGGTTATTGAAGCGAAAATGAAAAAATTTGGGTTTTCGCTGGAAAACCGATGGTCTAGGGGTTTTCTTGGCGGATCGATTTTTTTCAGTGAAATACCCCCCCCCCATCGATTTTGGTGTCAAAGTCTTAGAATTTCGTCTTCTTCACAATGGTATATATCGAGTGAAGGGTTTAGATCGGACTTTCAAAAGTTAGTCAGCACATACACACAAACATTCCACGTTTTATATAAGAAGAATAGAAAATAATGACCATCAAACTCACATCGTGTTCAAAACTTCCTCGCTTTAAAAGAACCACCAAATGAGCAAAGAAACGAATTTTGTGAGGCTGTGGTTCTTCATCGCTTCGAATACTGTCTCGCATAAATTCTATTGCTTCGGATAACCGATTCGTCGACAAATAAAGATAAACACCAAAATATGGAGATGAATCATACTAAAAAAATCAATTACATGGTGAGCCAAAAAAAAACCGTTGATGAGCTTTTGCGATTTTTTGGCGAAAATTTTTCAAAAATCACCTAGGCCAAAATTTCAACACCCTGTAATAGTTATTCTTCAAGGGGTATTTCATGAGAGAAATCGATTGGACGCATAGAAAAACCTTGAAAACGCTTCTCAGACAGTGAAATATCAAATCGTTGTATTTTCAAGGATTACAGAAGATTATCAAAATTACTCTTTTTTAGTCTGTAAAGGTTTTTCGATGCGCGCAATCGATTTCTCGCATGAAAATACCACTTATAGGTGATTTTTGAAAATAAATTTGAAAAATTTTCGCCAAAAAACGCAAAAGTACGGTTTTTTATACACACTGTAATAGTTCTTATCTTTTAAAACTACTCACATTTTTAATTTCTGAAAATATCGATTCAATATCCTTGGGAATTTCGTCATCGTCTTTTTTGAAGTCCAAAATTTCGGAATTCTTAATATCATGAGACTTAATCAACGTTTCGTCCAAAATTGAGTCCACTGCACAAGTGAGATAGCTCCAAAGACGATCGCTGGTGTTGGAAGAAAAAGAAATCAACGGTTCCAGATATCCGGAAAGAGCCGACCATAAGCATTGATCAGTGGATAAAATTTTGTCATCCGGCTAAAAAATTTTCAACAAATATAACACGTTTTTCATGACTAGCTTTAAGAAAAATGTCGGCTACTTGGTGAAGTGGATAAGGAAGCCGACCGTCCGATTTGACAAGTTAAGCAACGTTGGGGCCCGCAGGTTCGATTCGAAAATTTCGATATACACAAAAACTTTCCTTATAAAAATGGAACAAAAATTTTTTGCTCTATTGTTGGACAAGCGGGTTCCTTATCCACTTCACCAAGTAGCCGACACATTTTTCGTAAAGCATAAAAAAACGTTATGAAGAAAGTGAAAAAACCATGAAAAACGTTATAAATCCTGCTAAACGCCCACCATTTGAACCAAATCACGAGCTGTTTTCTTAAAGAACATCCTGGATTCTGCTAGTCCATATTCGTCATCCATCGGGTCAATGGGAGTCAATTCTGGTTTACTCAAAAATTCTCTCAAAATAAGAAGTGTTCCAATCGCAGGTAATCCAACACGGTCTACCAAACTTTTTGCTTCTTTCAAGCGCCCACAACGAAGCAAGCTGAAGATGACACTGTTGAGCCGCTTCACAAATTTTTCATCTTCTTCAGCTAATTTCTGCTCTCCAAATCTTGAATCGAAATGTACAAAGTCTCCGTGCAATTTTGTTTGAGAACTAAACCATGTAAGTGCCTAACAAGTAACACACCCAACTTGCCATACTCAGATTTTGACGAAACTCCAAAAAAAAATTTATAATCAAGTCGGGTATAGGAAAAAGCGTTTGAGCTACCGGTTTCGTCCAAATCTGAGTATGGCAAGTTGAAAGCGTTACTTTTTTGTAAGATGAAAATCAAATGCTTACTAAATATTATCAACATTGTCAAATTCATTATATTCCCCACTCAATTGACTAAATCCAATGGGGTTTTCAAAGGCAATTTCTTCGCTCCAGTGGAGTAGCGTCTGAAAATAATTTTTTTTATAACAATTTTGGATTAAATAAAAATTTACAGCAAGTCGTCGAAATTGTTCATTTTCCACAAAGAGCTTTGTCAAATAAGAAACCGGTTCAACATCCTTTTGCATTTCTACTAAGCGTTCCGAATCGAGAAGCTTCAAGATTAAAAAGAAAGCGTTCTTTTCACGCGTCAACTGATCCAAAACATTTCGTAATCGGGGATCAATTTTACGCTGGCCTTGTAATAGACGTCGAATTATCCGTACACTGTTCTCAGCAGTCTATAAATTTTTTCAGTCAACAAATTTGTCGACCTCCCAAAGGGGGTAAGAAAGATTTAAAGGCTTTAAGTATTGGTTTGCGCTGAGCTTTATAACATGAAGTTCGAGGGTTCGAATCCCGATTGGAAAAATTTTTTTGCAGTTTTTAATTTTTTTTTAATTTTGAATTTATTTTAAATGTATTAACATTGGGGATGTCGTGGGGTTGTGTGATTATTGTTTGGGTATGTTGTGTAGATGTTTTTTTTATTGACTGTGTTGTCTGTATGTATGAAATGTAGAGGCCCGAGTCCGCGCTGATAGGCGCAGACTCATACTAGTTATGAACGAACCTGATGATAAAGTTCAGTCGTAGCTCGGTAATCCTGCTTTTCAGCACTCCAACTTTTAAATTCCTCAAATATGGCTCGTGATACTAAAAATAGCTAACTAATATCCAGTATGCAAAAAAGTAGCATACCTGAAATAAGAACATCATTTTCCTCAAGAAAATGAAATTGAGATCCTTGAATTGATTGATTTTGAGTAGTTTCTGGGGAAAGAAAACTATCCAATTGAGTTCTTCCTAAGCTAAATCTTGAGCGATCATAACTGCGATTACGAACATCCGGTGTTAAATCCATGGCGCTTAAAATTCTAGTTACTTTAACAACAAAAAGAACAATTGAGATACGATGAGTATAAAACCAATCTTTTAGTTTGTTTACTTGATAAAACAATCTTTATAAATAAATAAAAATAAGTGTTAATCCCAAGTTTGGCCTCTGTTGATTACCTCCAAAAATCGGATCCGAGAATAGGAACCTGGAGTCAAAATTTTTGATATATCTTTTTACTATTAAATATTTGAAACATGGTCTCTTGGGCTTTTTGTTCATATTTTAAAGAGAAATAAACAAGACACCATGATCAATGGTGGTAAAAGTTGTGAATATCAGAAATTTTGACTTCCGGGGTATACAATTGGCCCTGTGATGGTCAGGATCCAGTTTCGAGAAAATTTTTCAACAGGATGCCCAAAATTCTGTGATTTTCGGAATATAACACTAATAAAAAAATAAATATCTTTATAGACAAATAAAAGTTCTGACATAAATTTAGTTGTATTTTTTGAATAAAATTTGTCCTTTTAATATTAGAACGTTGTATCCTTTTGTACAAGTTTAATTTCACATACAAAAAAATCAGTCGACTACTAAAAAATACTGAACAAACTTGGTTAAATTATAAAATCAACAGATAGAATAACAATTACGAATAATAAATAACCATGACTAAAGCTCAAAAAATAACAAAAAAAAATATCACAAGAAAAAAATTTATGCAATTTTATCGTTGACACTGACAAAATATATAAACACAGAGTACATAAGAAATCTAACTGGAATATTAGCTGCCACTTCTCTAGTGATTGTGCGATGAGCAATTCGACTAAAATGTTTTTTTTTAAAGGCTTAGAGAAAAAATGGCGCATACCTCATGTGAATGTCCATGATGGTCGTCATGATCGTGACTGTGGCCGTGACCGTGGTCACTCTTGGCTTTTCTCGGTTTATGAGCTTTATCATCACCCCAATGAATATGAGCACCTCGGTTGACACGCTTCGGGAAATTATAGACTGGACATAGAGCTTGTATTCGGCGGAAGAATGTTTCCTTTTCGACCTAAACAGTTGGATTAGGAGGCCGTCCATAAATTACGTTTGAAAAAAATCGGACTTTTGGACCTCCTCCAGTTTTTTTCATCATTTCGAACATTTTTTACGTTTGTCGAAAAAAATTTTTTGCAATAACTCGCCTCAATCGGCCCTCCTCCTTTAAACATAACTTACTTGAACTGTGACTTGAGTTATTCCGTGTTGCTTGAGAAGATTTTGAACACGGTGTGCCGTTTGCTGTTCACTAAAGTTCTCTGATATTTGAACATGGATACTTGCAACATTTAAATCCGATTTGAGTTGCCATACATGAAATTGGGAATATGAAGCGACACCTTCGATATGTAGTACCTAAAAAATGTCGAGTTTAAACATTTTTTCAACAATATTGAAACTTGGAAGCTACTACACAATAGGGGGGTCATCCACGTGAATTTTCGAAAAAATTTTCTGGAAATGACACTTCTAGGGGTAAAAACATGAAGGAATCCAAATTTGACATTTTCAAAGTGAAAAAAATAATGCTACTCTTCCCAAATGTTTTTGGATAATAACAAGTATCCTAATTTGATACCCTTCTTTAACTTAAAATCAAATGCTTACATCTTCTAAAATATGATCCACTTCATCTTGAGATTCTTCTGGGACACTTTGAAGTAAAACCGATGCAGAACCCTTTAATAATGGACAAACAGAGCCCAGAATAAGCATCGACAAAATCAAAGAACATAGCGGGTCCACCCATTTCCAGCCAAACCATTGGATAAGCAAAGTGCTAATAATAACAAAGACGGAGCCAAGCGTATCGGCAAGAACATGCAAGAAGACACCTTGCATATTGGCATTGCTTCCTCCATGTGAATGTCCATGTCCACCATGAGAATGTCCATGATCACCACCACCACCATGCGAGTGACCGTGTGTAAATGCGTACATACCAAACAGGTTGACACATAGACCAGCAACGGCGACAATCTAAATTTTCAGGGGGTTTATTATTGTACTTGATCAGCGACAAGTTACAAAAATAAAGGGAAACAAACCGACAAGTTGGTACATGAAAAGTGACAAATTCACTAAAAACGACAAGTTTGTCACTTATCACTTGTCGAAAAAACTGATTAAGCAAAAGAGATATACCAGCTTTTTTCGACAAGGATAAGTGATAAACGTGTCGGTTTTTTTTGTGAACTTGTCACTTTTTCATGTACCAACTTGTCAGCTTCTTCCCATTTATTTTTTTAACTTGTCGCTGATCACTTTTCACTCATCAAGTACAACAATAGACCCAAAATTGAGTTTATTAAGCAATTATTATTACCATTAGTTTATTCGTATTGATATCTGGTGGATCATACAAGCGTTCTAATGCTTCCAGGAAAATAAACAAAGCAATCACAATCAGAAAGAGGGCATTAATAAATCCGGATAGAACTTCAACACGTCCGTAACCAAATGAATAATGCCTGCTTGCAGACCACCTAGCCATCACAGAAGCTACTAAGCCCATTACCTAAAAAGTAACGATAACTTTTTAATCGTGATTACTTAATAATCGCTCAACAATATAACTTTTTATGGTTAAAATTCATGAAAAAAATATCAGAATTACTTATTTTCGACGACAGAAATAAAAATTATATCATTTTCGAAAAATTTTTTTTGGTGTCAGACTTTGTCTAGATGGAAACACACACGTGTGAAGTGAAGTCACCAATTCATATACAACTTACAAGAGCGGAACAATCAAACAACATATGAAATCCATCTGAAATCAATCCCAAACTGTCGCTAAGAAAACCATAAAAGAATTCTACACTACAAAATGCCTATAAAAAATAAATTTTCATGAAAACACATTACAAACAAAAATACCAAGTTTGCACACAAAAAGTAAAATATCCTTCTCGATTCCGAATGTGCCAAAATTTCCTTCACAGTTTCAGAACAAAATTCCATAACCGATCTTAAGAAATTTAAAAAATTCAGAAAATATGAAAAAAAATTCTTACCTTGAAGTACGCTGGAGAAAAGCTTCACCGTAAATATATAATGGAAGACCCGATTCTGACATACCCACGAAATGACCACCACGTGACTTTGTTGTATTTGAAGTCGTTAGTAAATAACTTGCTGCGCAGAAACATATCAGTGTTATTATAACTCCAGCCGATAAGCCATGCTGACCAATTAGCATGGTGGTTGAAGAAGAATCTGAAAGCCAAGCCAAGATTAGAGCACAAGAAAACATTGTAATTGGAGACCAACGAGCTGCGGCCATCACAGGATCTGCTACGTTCTATTAAAAAACAAAGTTTATAACATCACAAAATATCAAGTCTACCTGAAAACAAATTGATTCGATATAAAAATCAAAAACCAGCACAACAGCTGCAGCGAATAGGATTTTGAAGCCAAATTCAAAGTAAGATACAATAAAGGACTAAATTTAATGAACTACTTAAAAAATGATGTACAAGGTGAGTCAAAAAACCGTACTTTTGCGTTTTTTGGTGAAAATTTTTCAAAAATCACGAGTATTTTCATGCGATTTTTATAGAAAATTTGTTTTCAAAATTTTCGGTAAAAAACGCAAAAGTCTAGGCCTAAGTCTAAGCCTAAACCAAAGCCTCATTCTTAATTTTTTTTTCGTTTTCAGCTAAGAGATAGTACATAAGTACCACTTACATTATTCATAGTTAATGCGATGATAGCTACGGGTGAAAGAAATGCGGAAGAAAGAATAGAGATCATTGAGTACAATCGTTTTGGACCACCAATTTCTACAGCTAAATATCGGAAGTTCGACTCATAGCCCATTCTGAGTAGAACCGCAAGTACTAGAAGAAGAATGCCACTCTTATGATCGGAAATACCAAACCAGTTAATCACATGATAATAGATATGATTTAGTCCACTTTGGTGAGCATGTTTCTCCGCTAAAAAGATTAATAAAAAATTTACACTTATAAAACACACCGTGATTGATATCTACAGCAGCATCTGGGTCCATAACAAATAGCGCTAAATATCCTATGAATAGACATATAGCTCCTCTAGTTTTAGCAGTTGTTCCTCCAGTTTTGAATAAGGCTAGCACGGACATCATTATCACCGATGGATTCTGTTCAAAAACCAATATGGAACGAAACGGTCCGCAAAAGGTGATTCCATAAAACCAAATAATTTCAATCAAACAGTTTAACAAAGCTAACTGGCCAATGCGTAAATGCTACAAGTTTTGCTTTATAAAGTATTACATCAAAACATACCGATGCTTTACGAATCGGTTTTCCCACAGTGAAAGGCTTTTGAATTGGTAACATAATGAAAGACCCGCTAAAAAATAAAGTAAACATATTTATCTCTTTATTTTCCCTGTTAAAAAATCTTACATTAGATTTACCATCCATAACAACGCAATAACATGTATTTCTTTGGCTAAAGAATCCAAACAAAAAATCCCCACGCATCTCAACAACTTGGCCACAATCAACAAAGAAAAATACCAGGCTGAGCTAAAAAAATTTAAAATTTCTAAAATGTCAAAAAGAAAAGACTTACGTAGAAGAAGAAGTTGGCACGAAAGCCCGATCATCCTTTTTCATAAAATCGTGTGCTAACATGATTTACAATAATACGAAAATGGTCAAACTATAATATAAGACATCTTCTATTTTAAAAGTCTACTGAAAATTTGAAAATAATGGGACGTGGAGGCAGAATTAGTTGTAAGATAATGCCACGTTTTCAAAAAAGCAAAAATTTTCGTTTCTATGCAAAGTTAAATGAAAGCTTTTCCGAAAATCCACAAATCTGGGTCGGAAATGAGCGCTAAGGGGTTGCCCACAAATGCAACAGTCTTGACAGCTTCATGCGCATCGTACAAGGGCAAAGGGTCCGGACAATCGCAATTTTGCGAGGTTGTCTATATTTTTTTTCGAAATTTGCGAGGTTGTCTGATTTTTTCAAAATTTGCGAGGTTGAATGTAACCTCACAAATTAAGAGTTCTAATTCAATCTCGCAAAATTGCGAGGTTCAATCCAACCTTAATTTATGAGGTATAATTCAATCTCGCAATTTTGAGCAAAATTTTAACAAATTTTGCGAGGTCCCCTCTAATTTTCGCCAATTTGCGACGTGGGTTGGGTCGGACCAGGGGGCGAAAAGGTGCCATCACCCAAATCACCCACTGGGTGAATCATCCACTGGTGGGTGATTCACCCAGTGAGTGATAGGTGATGTGGGTGATGCCACCCACTGGGTGATGGGTGGGTGAATTTTGGGTGCTATCACCCATTTTTTTGCCCCTGGTGATCAGGGGAAAAGGTGCCATCAACATAACCCATCCATCACCCAGGGTGGATCACCCACTAGTGGGTGATTCATCCAGTGGGTGATGGGTGGGTGAATTTTGGGTGCTATCACCCATTTTTTCGCCCCCTGGGTCGGACTGTCATACCCCTTGCCCATGTATGATGCGCATGAAGCGTGCAATGGGTCATAAAAAAATTCAATTTTAAGGCTTTTTCAAACAATTTTTTACATTTTGTAGCTCTGCATTGGTTCTTTAAAAAATTCTTCATCAAAACAGGTGAGGAATCGATTACGCGCACTCCCGAACCGTGAAGAAACTTCCTTGGCCCTGATTCAGGGAAGGGATCGGTGTTTTGAAGCGAAAATCAATTTATTTACGCATCAATTTATATATTACAATTATATTATTATCAGGGGGGCAAAAGTTCGGGGACACTACCCCCCCCCCCTCGGATTTTACGTTTTTTCAATACAAAAAACGCAAAATCCGACAGGGGTAGTGTCCTCGAACTTTTGTCAGGTGTCCCCGAACTTTTGCCCCTGATATAATCATAATTGATTTTCGCTTCAATACACCGATTTCTTCCCTGAATCAGGGTCAAAGAAGCGTCTTCACGGGTCAGGAATGCGCGCAATCGATTCTCCGCCTAGAAAAACCTAAGAATCGATGGTTTTCTCATAAAAATCCGAAAATGTTTGATTTTCGCTTCAAAACACCGATCCCCTCCCTGAATCAGGGTCAGGATGACGTTTTCACGCTTCGGCGATGCGCGCAATCGATTTCTCGCATGATTTTACCCCTAAAAATGATCCTTTTAGAAAAAATTTTTTTCGAGAAGTGGTCGCAAACTGGACCCTCTTTAACAGTTTCCAAACTAGCTTGTATAAGTTTTAATAATCATCTTGAATTTTAGATCATGAACAAGAGTAAAACAAATTCTGTATCTCGATCCAGTCAATCTATTAAAAAGGTAACACCCAGTGTGCTGTACGAGCTCCGAAGTTTTGGGGTGGAAAAATTTAAAAAATACTAAGTTTGTTTTTCTTTCGAAATTTTGTGGCAAAAACATACAGGAAGAGTCCTGGCCTAGGCGGACAAAGTCCTGATCCAGGCGGCAAAAGTCTTGACATTGTCAAAAACGTTGAAAAGGTGTTTTCTCGTCCAGAATTATCGATAAAACGTTTTTGAAATGTCAAGACTTTTGCCCCTTGGGTCAGGACTTTTGTCCACCTAGGTCAGGACTTTTGCCTTCCCCTGTAAGAGGAGACCAGGCCAATTTTTTTAGTTTCTCAAGAATCATCTTGGTTCTCCCTTATGCCTGTCGGCACGAATTTTTTTATTAAAAATTACTAAAAATGCTCAAAAATTACGATTTTCGGCGAAAATTTTGTTTAGATCCTTGAGTTAAGGGTTACATAGCATCTTTACCTTATCACTTTTTTCTTCCATCATTTTTGGAAATGATTTGCTTATACCATGTTTGGAAATGAATATGCGATTTTGGTTATTTTTGTTTGAAAAAATTTCGGAAAAAAACAAGGAAGGAACCTTATGATTTTTTGCCTTGAAAGGGTTTGGGTCCCTAACGCGCGTACGGCACTAGTAAAACCTATCTCTTTTTTGATAAATCTTTGATGTTTTATAGAAACGGAATTTAATCCTTGATGTAAATGCACCTAAACGTCCAAGCGGAGCCTATATTATTTATGCGACCAAAGGCTATAAAGACTTTGTTTCAACGCATCCCGAAATAAAAGACAAGAGTAAGATTATGACTGCAATGGCTGAGCATTGGAAAAATATGAGTGATGAAGAAAAGAAAGTAAGTTAATTTATGCGAGGATAAAATCTGGAATCAGTGGCGGGGTAATATATCTAATACAATACTGGCTCGAATTCGGTCAAAACAGGTTCTAATCGTTCCATCTTGGCAAGTTATGAACTAAAAACGCAAAAAAAATTTGTGTCGAACGTTTTTGGTCTGGCTACACTACTTTCTGTAAGTAAAATCGTAATTGAGCAGGGTTTAGCTCACATGGAACCGCAAATTTTGTCACTCAGATTTGTATAAAATTGCTAATTTATCGAGCTTATTTTTAGCCTTATACGGATGTTGCACAAGCTAATCGAAACGAGTATGAAAAAAGACTTCAGGAATATAAGCAAACAGATGTCTATAGGAATTTTATAGGTATCTTTCAATATTTTTTTTGAAATGTGACAATGAATTTTTTGTACTTATTTAGAATGCCTCTTCTGTGGGCTACACAGAGGAGGTATTCTAAATAAGATGCATTTGTTCGATCCTAATAATCCTGAACATGTCGAAGATGTTATGGAACCTCTTGAAGACGATGGCTTTGAATTTATGAATGTGGATGAATTTTTATGCCGATGATGATTCATAGAAGAATTCAACTTCGAAGAATCTTTATGAATAATAAAATATGTATTATTGTTGTTTTTGTTAATGTTTTATGTGTTGGTAAAATTTTCGTTTCATTAGAGCCTAAACCGGTAAAAACTGTGTCTATTGAGCACTTTTTATACTACTTTTGAAGCTCGAATTATGCGAATTTTGAGTCGACTAAAGGGTATGTTCCACAGAAGAGGTATTCTAAATAAGGTGCACATGCACCTTATTTAGAATACCGGTACTATTTCACTTTGGGAGACAAAATTTTTTCGAAAATGACCCTCTAGGAGTAGTTTTATGCGAGGAATCCAAATTTCGCATTCCTGAAACTCGAAAACCTTTGCTTTAACCAGAAATAGTCTTTGGTGAGAAAACTGTTGAGTCATTGGTGTTTTCTTATCCCAATGGTCCTCTTTAAGACCACATATTAACACGAATTACATGCCTATTTCTGGTTAAAGCAAAGGATTTCGACTTTCGGGAATGCGAAATTTGGATTCCTTGCATAAAATACCCCTAGAGGATCATTTTCGGAAAAAATTTTGTCTCCCAAAGTGGAATAGTATCAGAGTACCTCCTCTGTGTAGCCCACAAAGGAGGTATATTTTAAATAAGTACCGATTTTTTTCCTGGATCAAGTCTCATTCACATTTTTGCTATTCTAAATGTTGATTTAGAGAACAAAAAGCAAATGCAGAAGAAAGCACAATCCAACAAAAAGCAAAACAAGCAATCAATCGATGATAATCCTGTAGGTTGTTTTATTAATGATGGCTATTCATGAACTTTAAGGAGCCAGTGGTATCTACAAGGGATGGAGAAATTTCCGTTTTTAGTCAAGAATTCATCGAGCATAATAAAAGTAAGTTTTCACACACAATTTTTTAATATTATTTGTTTATAGAACGTCAAGGATATCTCCAAAGAATTCGACGTGAGATTGCAGATATTGATGAGGAAGAATCCCTGATAAGGAAGAATATTGAACGTTTACAATCCAAATACGGTGATCTACATGTTTCGAATCGAGCTGACGACCATTCATCCAAAATGAACGAGAAAATTTTGAGTAGGTGGCGAGGCTTGGTCATCAATGCATTGGAAGGTGCAAAACTACTGGACTCATTACACCTTAATAAAGAATCTTCGGTTGATGATGTCATTAAATCACTGGAGGAAGCATCAAAAAAGCCTAATGATCAAATTAAGAATTGTTTGAATGCCATTAATTTTGGTTGAATTTCAAAATGATTTTTATTTATTGTGGAATATTTTGTAAGGGTTTCAACAATGAAAATTTAAATCGTCGTACTAGCTCGGCAACCAAATGCACCAATGTGATTCCGATTTGTCCCCATTCATACACATGTGTTGGATGAGTTCAGAAAGTCTGACCCTTTTTTTAAATGAATTAGCCTGAATTACCATAAAATGATTTAAGGTCATTCCTTTTTTTGTTTCGTAGATCTAGCGTAGAGGAAAAAACCTATGCGTGATCTTTTTTCTTTTTAGTGGAAGATCATGCATAGGTTTGTTCCTCTATACTTTTGCTCAACAAAATAAAAGGAATTACCATAAAATGCTTTTCGGCCAACTTTTTGGAGTTATTTTGTAAAGGAATACCATCTTTACATATCCGTTACAAGTCTGAAATCCCTGATTCCGAGTCAAGGAAGCGTTTTCAGGAATGCGCGTAATTGATTCCTCGCATAGAAAAACCCCCTCAACATTTCAGGCCACATAGTCCTGCTGTATGGTTGTTCTATTTTCGTTGCTTGGGGGTCAGACTTTTTGCACATTTGAACACGTTTCCTTCTTAAATTCTATGTAACAATAGTTTTATTTATACATGTTTATATTTTCAGTAGTAGTTTTTATCCATTTTAAAACATGGTTAAAATACAACCCATATTTTTTACATTCATTTAAAAAGTAAATCGAATACATATAATTTACATAAAAGCTCTTCTAAAAGTTTAATAGAAAAAAGTTTGCTTTCGATTTACTTCAATACATACACAAATATGAAATTAAGTTTGACGTAATGCGGCTAATCGCTTCGTAAGTTCGTCATTTTCGGCTACGGATGTCGATGTTTTTCCTCCAACGGTAGTTGTAACGGCAGAAGGCATTTCCATATTCATATCGATGCTAAAAGATGTTATATAGGTTTTAACAAAATTACACCATTATATATTTTGAAAGCGAGTTTTTCACAAGCCTAAATTTCGACCAAATTTTGGTTGGTCAAATTGGCAAAATTTGGCTTGTCCAATTTTTTACCAAGTGCTTCAATTTTCTGAGCCTTTTCAGTCAAAAACAAGCATTTTTCAACCAAAAAATATTCGCCTACGGCGCTACTTGGTGACCGAATGCCTCCTACTAGTTGATTGAAAAAAATTTTGGTCAAAGTTTTGGGTGTCGTTAAATTTTGGTCGTCATCTAACACAAAACTTTGGTTGGGTCACTTTTCTGACCTCTAGTCAATGATTTTGCTTATGCTTCACTTTGATCATGGTAATTTTGACTATGACCATAAGTGAAGTATAGGAACAATCATTATGCCAAAGATGTAGTAGGTAAAATCACTATATGATTCCAGGAAACATTTTTTCGACTTGGAAATGAGCTTTTTTTGGATTCCTCGCACAAAATTTCCCTCAATAGGGGTATTTTTTTTGAAAATTTTAATTATTTGGTCCGTTAGTACATTTCTTTATCAAAGCTTACCCTGCTTTATCTGCAGCTTCCATCATAAGTGCATCAACTTCGTGTTGAGGAGCATTAAGTGTGGTAGTGGCACTCATCGAGCCTTCCATAGTAGCAGATTGGACATCGAGATCTTCAAAGTCCTTCTCGAAACGGTCCATCAAGTTTTGGATCTTTTCAAGGTTCATGGATTTCATGGCACTTTCCATGGCTTTCACAACACCACCAAGACTTTGTGTAACACGTTTCTGCGTAGCGGCGGTCTAAAGTTGAACAAATTTTTTCGGCACTCCTTTACACAACTCTCAAAAGTTTTTTTTTCAAAAACGATCAAAATTAGGGGGTGTACTTGTAGATCTAATGTGGCCTCATCGAAATGCAAGCGAGTTTTCGATTGTAATAGAGTAAAAACATGCAGTTTTGATCGATTTTGATGATCAAAATTTCCGATCTTTAGTCATTACTAATGCTTGGACCACCTTAAAATTATAAAATATACTTGAACTCTAGCTGCAACGGCATCAATTCGAGCTGACATTCGCAAATAATTGAGAGATTCATTCTTTTTACGAATAGCGTTTTCTGCATGAACCTGAGCGACTTCTTTATTTCCTTTCTGAAAATTATAAAGGCTCATAAGAAAAAAACATAAAATACTTACCTTTAAAGCACCCACCAACTTATTCTTTTCCTCCTTCTCCTGTTTTTCACACTTCTTTGCATTCCGAGCCAATTCCTTTGAAGCAAAGCGCAAGTTGAATAAGTGATCTAAAAGTACAAGATAAATCAATAGACAAAAATGAAGCCTACTATCTAGCGACATTTCTGAATAATAAAGATTTTAAACTATTATTGAAGAGCTACTTGAATTGGATATCTAAAATAATGAAATTATGGCCTATACAATAGCGGAATGGAACGATCGTTCAAACAACATAAAAACGATTTCAGATCTCAGCTCCTAAAAGGACATACAAGGGGGGGGGGACAAAAGTTCTGGCCAAGGAAAAATTGATTGTGGCAAAGACTTTTTTACTCACAAGGGGAGTGCACCAGAAGTTGGTGCGATTTTCAAAAAAAAATCCGGTATATTATTGTAGAGTACCCCCAACTTGTTAGTAAAAAATGGTGGAGTTCGCTGCTAATTCGCTAACCTATTGGAGCTATACAAGGAGTTTTATGTCAAAAAATAGCATTTCCATTGCAATGTAGGGGGTCCGAAAACACCTTAATTTGACATCTTTCATCGAAATTTCGACATTTTCCACCGTTTTTGGGCATGACGAACATTTTCTGATAATTTTTAGAAAAAGTTGAAAATTTCTTGAAAAATTGATTTTTTAGACCCCCAAAAAATCGATTTTTACAATGGAAAAACTATTTTTTGACATAAAACTCCTTGTAGCTCCAATAGGTTAGCGAATTAGTAACTAACTCCACCATTTTTACTGACAAGTTGGGGGTACTCTACAATAATATACCAGATTTTTTTGTTGGAAATCGCACCAACTTCTGGTGCACTCCCCTTGTCAGGGTAAAAAGTTAAGAAAAAAGTCTATTACACTATCTAAAAATTGCTTAAAGGAGCTGAGATCTGAGGAAAAAAATCGCCCCGTCGCTTCGTCCCGCTATTGGTGTATGCCGAAATTATGATATCATTTTATAGAAAGGCAAATGAATGAATCATCAGATTATTCACCAAAAGACGCAACTCGTTTTATTTCATTAATTCACACGCTAGCGTTTAGCCAATTTTTAAACGGTTTTGTTCTCAAAACGAATGTACTATAAACAAAATGAAAAATAGCCACATAAGAACATGTAATCATAGACAGCGGAAGAAGAATTTTTCGGATAAAAATAAGGGCCGACACTAATTCAAATGGAAGATCAATTGCACTCTCAGCGTCGAGACGGTTTTTTCAGGGTCAACGAATTTTCGAATGTGGTCTTCAGCAAATTTATAGCCCAACAAAAGATGAATAAAATGGTAAAAGACCACATTCGAAAATTCGTTGATCATGCAAAGTTATTCGCGCTTTCAATTTTGTGTCTCGATGTTGAAACGAGCACTAATTGCAATTAGTGCTCCTCCAACTTACAATTAGTGCAGTCTTGACGCCTTCGAGACGAATTAGTGTCGGCCCTAACGGTTATGATTTATTTAAAAAACTCCGTTGCTATGAGACTTCTATTTTAGAGAGGGTGAATTTTGCAACCATTTGGGAGAAAAAAATTTTTCGTAAAAATGACCCTATCGGGGGTAATTTGATGCGAGAAATCGATTGCGCGCACTCCCGAAGCGTAAAAACGCCTTCTTGACCAAGTTTTCGTGAAAAATTGCCTTTTTTCGTCGCTCTTTTCGCCCATTCCCTTCTGCAACCCGGAATTTTCAGCAAGTAATTTTAAAAATGCAGCGCGATAAAGATGCAAAGTGATCTTATCTCTCTCTCCGGAAAGACCCCTAGGAAGTCACCCCCTCCAATCCTAATCTTCCTACGCCACTCTTTCAGGTTTTTTCCGCCAAATTTTGCGCCATCACTGCGATTGAAACGACTACGAATCAAGTGTTTGACTTTTTCTTTTTTTAAAGATGAAAATGTTCGCGAAAAAAGAGGCAATTTTTCACGAAAACTTGGTCAAGATGGCGTTTTTACGCTTCGGGAGTGCGCGCAATCGATTTCTCGCATCAAATTACGCCTAATAGGGTCATTTTTACGAAAAAATTTTCTCTCCCAAATGGTCGCAAAATGTACCCCCTTTAACAAAGTGGTTTAATTAGTGCGCATTGTTACGCTACCTTCTTATATAAATCACGTAATGTTTCTGTCTCGCAATCTATTCCCTGCATAAATTTACCCTCAGAAAGTCTTTTCGATTTTCGCTTCAATACACACTCCGATTTCCCTGATTCAGGGTCAGTTTTCAAGCTTTGAAAATGCGCGCAATCGCTTCCTCGCATAAAATTAGTCCTAATAGGGTCATTATTGAAAAAAATTTCGGGTCGAAACAACATGAAAAAATCGCCCAAATTCCGGTTTTTTTATACACCCTGTAATTGCTTTGTGTAAAAATAAGTATTTCTAGTTTAGAAAAGTCCATTTGGAGAAAGTGATTAGAAAAATCCACAACCGTCAAATGTTTTAATCCTACTACATTAAGGCTGCTCGTTAGCTGATGTAAACAGCGGTTGATCAACTTTTTGTTTTTTTTTGCTCGAAGCTTTTGAGTTTTGATATCAAAAAGTTGATAAGGTTTTTCTTCGAAACATAAAGGTTTTCATAAAAAGTGGTGAAAACTAAAGTTATGCATGCGCTATGGAATTTTTTGAGCTATAGTAGGGGCCAGGGGGCGAAAAAATGGGTGATAGCACCCAAAATTCACCCACCCATCACCCAGTGGGTGGCATCACCACATCACCTATCACCCATGGGTGAATCACCCATCACCCACTGGGTGAATCACCCATCACCCACTAGTGGGTGCTTGTGGGTGATTCACCCAGTGGGTGATTTGGGTGATCCACCCTGGGTGATGGCACCTTTTCGCCCCCTGGTAGGGGCCAAAAGTCTTGACTCAAGTGTGGAAATGATGAAATATTCGAAGTTTCTCAAGAATCTTCACGCACCAGATGTTCTGACTGTTTTCTTTAGAATTTTCTTTGCCTTTTCAACATAAAAAAAGCAAAAAACCGCGTTCAAAACCTTTTTTTTATCG
>JAQGCP010000199.1:0-20018 GCA_034699885.1 Acrobeloides thornei
TATCGGGGGAAAAATTAATGGACCAATTCGTATTTTGACGACGAATACGTCCAAAACATATATACGAATTCGTATTTGACTACGATTTCGTATTTCCAATTCGTAGGGTCCAAAAAACGAATTCGTATTTCGACTTTTTCGCCTGTTGACTTTTTTTTGGTCGACAGTAACCTTTGGGACAATTCGTATTTTGGGGCCCAGTACCCCCTGCTTGTCCATGTATGGCACAGAGGTTATGGATTGTGGAACTTTTTGGTTATAATTATGGCCCCACTTGTTCCTTTGCTAAGGGTCGAATCTATTTTTTTTACCAAAAATCGATTTTTTTACCACTCCTCTAGGGATAAAAACAGGAGTGCCAAGTCTGCTAATTTTTCAGAAAAGTGTTGATTTTGAGACGTCAAATTTGGCAAAATCTGATTTTTCAATATCAAATCTGATTGTTGAGATGCGAAATTTTGTCAAATTTATAAGAAATATAATGGAAAATTAGCATTTTGCTCTTCCTAAAATCTGATTTTTGAAGTCAGATTTGCTGATTTTGAAATAAATGTTCTTGATATCCCTGTCATTAACCCACAATATGGTTTGAAATATGCAATCAGTGTTAAATTTATGAAGTGAGATACGAATCGGATTTAGCGAATGTTAGGAGCAAAATTAATCATAAAACGCATCATAAAACTCTGTCTGTCTTTGTTATAAAGTTCTGCGTTTCTCAACTTTTATAAGGTTATCTATGTTCGTTTTTTGCTCGGTTTTAGAATTTAAGTGATGGACAAGAATGCAACATCCTCTGAAAAATATCCTCGTATTTTTCTAAAGAGGCAGAAAACTTGTTTTGGAGTTATTACATTTTTACTCATGCCGAATGTGTTGCAAAACACATAATATGAGAAATAGGCCAGTTGAATACAATGCCTATCACGCACAAAAAAAACATGCAGGCGGCCAGACTGAGTGCAAGGGTCGGCTTGGCTGGGCCGTTGTCGGGCCTGAAGACAGAAAGTTGCGGCTTATGGGCTCAAAGGTCGGTCGTTTTAGACCTAATCAACGACTAAGACGATTGGTGTGATTTTTGTTTTTTGAATATATAATTCTTGTTCCTTAGTCAAATTCATATTTTCATTGTTTTAAATTTCACTAATTGTTCTTTTTTAAATAATTTATTTTTCAATTCATGTTAGAGAAAATGTATGATAGGGCTCTAAGTGAGATGTTAGAGAAAAACAGAAGGCGCTATCAGACAGAGCAGCAGCCGTTTCCTAGGATAGAAAAAAAGTAAGAAAAATTGATGCGAGTAAAGATCAATGAGCACAAATGATAGTGCCATAAAGCGAGAGATTTTCACACTTTAATGATTTTAATTTCTCAAGCTATATAGGTAAAGTATGGAAGAATAGAAATACGTAAAAACTATATTAGGGCTAAGATAATTTAAAATTTCGCAGACAAACATATTTAAGAAAAACACATAGTTATGTTAAAAGACCAGTCCAGCAGGAAAAAAGTTGACATTTTTTGGTATATTCAGAAAGTTCATGAAAAATGGAGCATTTTTGTTTTTACGGCGTGTTTTAAATCGTTGTAGTTTTCGAGATAATTGCGTGTTAAGTTGGCGATTTTTGAAATTTTCTATCAGGTACATGTTTTCGTTGTAATACACAAAATTTCAAAAATCACCAATTTCACATGCAATTATCTCAAAAACTACAACGATTCAGAGCATGCCATAAAAACAAAAATGCTCCATTTTTCATAAACTTTCAAACTATATATAAAAAATGGCAACTTTTTTCCGTGAGGAGTGGTCCTTTAATAGGTAAACTAGACGGAAGACAAAATTGTGATATTGATCGAACTGATAAGCCGTATAAAGAAAACAACGCGATACGACGACGCTTCGAGCATGGAACACATGTATTGGCAGGCAAAAGAATAAATTTTCTGAATTATTTTCTAGACATGTCTCCTAAGAAGCATCTTATTCAGCAATGGTCTTCCATGCTATTGATGATATTAGTTGGATTTCAGCTTATTGCCCTATTTCTAACTCATAGCCTAATTTTTCGACTTACTCTATGCGATACGATTCTCTTAGTTATTGTGCATGGATACAGATGGATGGACAATTCTTTACCAGGCCTTCAATTGTTTCTGAGACTAGCTGCACTGGTCACATTCGAGGCATTGATCTTCGTCAATTCAACACATGCAATGGAAATGCTTTTTTGTCCTGAATCACACATGCACTTTTCGAGTAAGAGAAAATCCTCAAACATTATACAGGGTGGCTCAAATGAACCCGACACCCCCCCCCCGAAATATCCATCGTTTTTAATCAAAAAACTTATTTGAAAATCATCTTTCCGAGGGGTAATTTGATGCGAGGAATCGAGTGAGCGTATTTTCGATGCAAGACAAATTTGGCCCGACCCTGATTCAGGTAATTTTTGTTCAAGCATAAAAACAAAATTGCTGATTCGTGCGATTTTCGCTTCAATTTTCACATTCCCTCCATGAACCAGAGTCAAGGAAGCATTTTCACGGTTCTTTAATGCGCGCAATCATTTATTTGCATAAAATTACCCCAGGGAAATTATGTTTAAACAAAAATCTTCCCGATCCGGAATCAAGAAAAGGTGAGATGTATTGAAACGAAAATTACCTGAATCAGGGTCAGACAAAAAAAAGCAGCCGACTCTCTAATTTTAACTCGATTCTAATTTCAGAATTGGTCGTCGCGACTGTTATCCTAGATATCTTAATCAAAAGCTTGCTGCTGATCACGAAACAAATGGATAACCTATTCTTAAAGTTTTATCAGCAAATCATCCTACACTTCTTAACTTCCACTATATTTCTCATTGTCACCGTCTTGAACTTCATATTCAGCCAAGGAAATAATCATAATCATAACATGACACTGTTCGACCAAGAAAATAATCATAACATGACACTGATCGACCAAGAAAATAATCATAACATGACACTGATCGACCAAGAAAATAATCATAACATGACACGGATCGACCAAGAAAATCTTTACATGACAATGATCGACCCCTACCTAACACTATTTATAGCAATCAATCTGTCTCTGATAATGATACCTACAGGTAGGAACAGCATAAAAACGGAAATAGGAGACATCCTATTTTACGGGACGGGGCCCCCGCACGGTGTACAAAGTCTACTTTACGGGACGAATTTCAAATGTCAGTTGAAAATTTTTTTGACGTAGAAAGTTTCCTTACTGCATGGATAGTGCAACGCTGCAAAAACGAGGCGGCGGCATTTTTTATTTTTACATATATACCAATATTTGTTTTAGCCTATTTTTAACCCCATGGACCCCCTATTTTAAGGGATTTTTTATAGAGAAATTCTAGAACATTAATTCTTTTATTTAAATGATATTTTTCGAACAACCTAATATAAGCAAAAATTCTTATTGTAGGCCTTGCTTCAGATATTAACCTAACTTTTTACAATGAAAGTTGAAAAATGATGGGTGGACGGTCATGTACGGGGCTCCTATTTTCCCTGACCATCACTAATTAAGGCACTCATTTTTAGCGTCTCATTATATACCATATATATTCGGAGATACACCAAAAGATTTTGATATAGATCAATTTAAAGAAGACATAGCAAAAAAGGTAGGCTTCCAAATAAACAATCTATAAATAAGCTATGCTTTTAGTATGAAAACGTACGCTGTTTACATATCCATGTGTTTCGAAAATGGTTGGACCGATTCGACATTTTTATGCACATAAGCATCGGAAATGATATGAATCACGAGAAATGGATGGAAGCTATGCAAGCCGAAATTCAAAAAATTCAACAAGAGATAAGAAGTGTTCTTAAAAAAGCTGGAGCAGAGAAAGTCACTATTCAACCTCACTTTTTGCAATCAAATTTAAATTGGAACACTTGTATCAATAAGGAATGTGAACTTAAACAACTTTCATGCTGTAAATATTAAAAATAATAAATATTAAAAAATAGTAGTATACAAAAAGGTTGAAACATCTTTTAAAGATAGTGTCTCTGTATTTTAAAATTTAAAGTCACCAAAACCAATGTATCTGGATTTAGATTATGGATGTTACAACGCCTCCAAAAGGAGGGAAGCCTCTTTTTTGAAATAAAACCTCCTTTTTTAAAATATAACTTTTTGGGGCTAAAAATGGCTATTTTTGCCTTAAAAATAGCATTTTAGTTTTTAAAATGACTAACGGCATTTTTTTTGGCTAAAAACGCATGTTTTTAGCAAAAATATAGCCATTTTTGGTGAAAAAATATCAATTTTTAGTGAAATTTTTGTCCTTCAACCGAATATTTAATTTTTGAAAAGTTTTGCATTCTTTTTGGAGATTTGTTGCCTCCTTTTCTAAAGATGAGTGTAACATCCCTAATTTAAATACAATTTTAAGATCAAAATACGAGGCAATCTTTCAAAGGATATTGCATTCTTGCCTATCACTTAAATTATAAAACCGAGCAAACAATGAACATAGATACCCTTATGAAAGTCAACATGAGATATTAATTCTAATCTCTTGTAGGCCTGTAAACTTTTCAGAAGTCAACTTTTCGGAAGTATTTTTCACAAACAGACGATTTTCTCCACTTTCCTGTGGTTAAAGGTACTGTGCACGCACGAACAAGTTGGGGGCAGATTTTTCGTTTCAATAATATAAAAAAGAATTTTTTATTTGACCACGAGAATGTAGAAACAATTGTCTGTGAAAAATACTTCCGAAAAGTTTACAGACCTACTTTTCAAGTGTAAAATAATCATCCTGATTTTTTAATACCTATTTTCAAAGATACGAAAAATACACGAAAAAGGAAATGACTCGATTTTAACGAGTTTTGTAATTAAAATGAAAAATTATGAAAACATTTATTTAAAATTGTCATTCTATTCTTACCAGGCAACTATGCCGGCCGGCGCGTCGCCTTGTCCAAATTGCTACGCTGTAATATGTCGCTTTTACAAAATTTGTTTTGTGCAACATAAAAAAATATTAGCAATTTGCGACTATAGGTTCTGCACAAATAAAAAATGATTAAATTTCCTTTTTTTCACAAAAAGGTCTAAAATTTCCATTTTTTATATAAAAATTGTAATTTCTTGAGCATTTTCAGCTTTAAAACAAGCATTTCTCAAAAAAAATTTCAACTGCGGCGATGATTTTTCCTTTAACAAAAAAGCCTTTAACGTTTTTTAAACCAAACATTCGCCATTTTCAACATATAAAGAAGCATTTTTTTAAATTCGCCTGCGGCGATGGTTTTTCATTAATTCAAGGATTTCAACAAAGTTTTCGTCGAGAATTTCTGGGTGTTTTCAGCAAATGATTTTTTTAAATTAGGTTTTTCAAACAAAAAATTTTCGCGCCGACAGACGCAAAAAACAGAGAGTTTAAAAAGATTTTTGAAATTTATTTATAAAAATGCGAAAAAATTGCCTTGGCCCCCTTTTGTTTTTATCACAAATTTTTAGATAATTTTCGAAAAAATCATAAGGGGGACCTGTATGTTGAAAATAACGTCGCAAATTTCCAAATTTTGGCGGCCTAATAAACATGTATGATCCTACCACTTTATATTGGGCTGATCCAAGAGTGCTCGGACTTCATTTTTCACTTTATAAATATTCTTATAAAATATTTTAAAAGTTAAAAACATTTTTTCAGAATATTTATAAAGTGAGAAGTGGAGTCCTTTATACTATATAAAGTATAAAGCGAAAAGTGAAGGCCACGAACTTTTGGATTTACCTAATACATACTTATCCCCATTTTTACTTTTTCCTAACCCAGATTTACGTGAGGCGGCGTTCAAGCATGTCAACAAATGTAACTTCGCTTGATTTTCAATAAAATCGTGTTATTGAAACGATTGACCATAAAACATAAAATTTTATTGGTCGAGAAGTAAAAAATACTAACAAAATTTTATGCTTCGTGACCAATAGTTTCAATAAACATGATTTTATTGAAAATCAGGCAAAGTTATATTTTTTGACAACTTTTTGATATGCTCGAACGCAGCCTGATTACCTTATAACGAAAACGGATTTATACACTCATATCCCAAATAACTATTATCAAAATGGATTTTCATAAAACGTAACAATGAAGAAATATATCAGATATGTATACAAGATCATAGATAAAAATGATGTAGGTCATATGGCCCCTATGCCCACGTCACTGGTCATACAAGAGGGAAATTAAAGATTACCTAATATAAATATAAAGTAATCCAAAAGTCTGAACAAAAGATTTAGTTTAGAAAGATCATAGACACATATCTGATCAAATAAACAAAAACTAATTCAACAATAAAAATAATTCTATCATTTGTTCATTTCTAACGTTTCAATCGATTCGCCAGTTTACCCAATATTGGATCAAGAATTTGTGCGCCAAATACGGATTCTTGTGGTCGATACAATTCATATTCCTCTTCATCTATTTCTCCGGACGCAATTCGACTCTCTTCTTTATCGACGAGTTCCCTTTCGAATTTATATTTGAGCGGTTCTGGTTGCGTGTTGTCTTCCATGTTTTGCAGTAGTCGGACAGCATCATTCAATTCCAAACTTCTCCATTCGGCTTCTTCTAATGAGAGAGTAAATTTGGCATACTTCTGCTTGATATATTCATGGCGATTCGGATCGTGGGGCAAAAAGTAAGATCTGTAAAAATGATTTAAAATTGAATTGGGAGACCCTCACATAAAATGAAAAGGGGCTATTCAAGTCTGGGGGCTTTTTTTACCCCTATATAGTGTATTTTCAAAAAAATTGTTGACGTTTTCACTTCGGCATTTTTATTCCTGTTAAGTGCGTCCCCTGGCGTACTAGTTCCAAAATTTCCAAATTTTGTTCACCTCGTTGTGGCCCCAGACTTGAATAGCCCCAATGAAACCATACCCTTTAGCTAATTCAATTAATATAGCTCGCTTCAATTTCAAGCCCAACTTAGAATCGATATCAATATCGGGAGTCTCAAGCAGATAATAATCCAGACCGAAATGCTTGTCAATTAATCTCCTGCAACGCTCGGTGACACTGAATTTCATGTATTTATCCAAAATTTCGGAGTACAAAATGGCATATTTCACATCAGGAAAATATAAACGCGGAACCCAACGGCGTGGAAGAACCTTCTTTCTCGTAAGAGGCTTTCCCTCTCTGTATCCTTTGACTATTCTTTCACCACCCCAAAGGCCCAAATCTTGTTCAGGGCAACGATAACCAATAATAGGTACATTCTGAAAGAAAAATTAGAACATAAACAAAAAAGGGCACTAGGACAGTACACAAATCAAATTTGATGAATTTTCACACAAAATTTGGATTTTTAATGCACATTTTTGAATTTTGTAATGTATAAAAATTCGCTAAATTTGTGAGGTGTGTACCGTCCTAGCACCACAAAAAGTGTAAAAAATACCTCGTGTCTAATTTCAACTTTACGTTTTGAATCCCATGAAAGACTGCAACTTGGAGGTCTATAATGAACAGGCGCAGCATCAGCTAGAACCATATTCTTCCAATACCATTGTTGATAATGTAAAGGAAGACGATGAACAATGGAATCTTTATTGTCCCATATATCTTTATTTCGACGAATACGCTCGGCTTTGTCCCACGTTATTACAGTTCTTAGTTTTGAAGATTCAGTCAACTTTATTAATTTTTTTGCAAGAGACATTCCACCTAAAAATAAAAACAGTAAGCAATATAGAAAAATTATTAACAAAGTAAAATTTTGAAGAAAAAAGATCTTCAATAGAGTTGACGGGTAAATTTTTCACAAAAATTGCGTTTTAAGCAAAAAATTTTGCGTTTTTTATGGACCAAGGCAATTTTTTTTTTAAATTTTTCATTTCTCGATTTCGGAACTTTCTCGCCGTTTCCCGTCAACCTTAATCTTCAATAAGAAAACAAAATTCTATATTACAAATGACAAGTTTTCGTTTTGATACTTTATCTAATATGGCTCAAGAAACGATAGAATTAGTAAAAGTAGTTAAAAAATGGGTTAGACAAGGGGTACTAAGGGCCGTGCCCCGGTCCATGGGCCCACGTGTGTTCCTCTAAGAGAAAAATTCTGAAGCCCATCGAAATCATACCCCGAATAGCCATATCTAAGGGTCGCCACAAGCACCGCACAAGCTATCGTACGAAAGTACGACGGCCCCACAAGCTATCGTACGAAGTCATCGTAAGATCGTAAAATTAACGTAAGGGTACGATGAAATCGCCAAAAGCTGTCTTATGATGGCATCGTATGAAATTCATACGATAGCTTGTGGCCATTTCGTCCGTCGTACGTGTGTATTTTACACTCGTACTTGTGCCGTTGCTTGTGGAGACACGATAGGCGACCCTAAGGGTTTTTCTATGCGAAAAACACAAATCTGATGTTATTTTTAGCGGATACAAGGGGGGGGGGGCAAAAGTCTTGACATTTCAAAAACGTGTTTTCTCGACAATTCTGGACGAGATTTTTTATCCCCTTAGGTAGTACCCCGTGAGGATCAAAAAAGGCGCTCGGCCTTTGGCACGTTGAGCCGGCGTTATGTATAGAGTAGAATTTGGAGCGGTTACTCCAATGGGGTCCCATGGTTCAGTGGTACTGGGCTTGTCTCAGGCGCACCTCAATGCAGTTCAAATCCCGCTTGAGACCAAAAAATTTTGCCTAGTAGTAACATCCTCTTCGGATGGCCAGAACTGTTGCGAGTTTTTTCAACCCAGCTTATAGAGGGCAAGTAGTCGGTTCTCTAGAAAGCTCGGCATTACAGGCATCGAGTTCCGAGCGATTGCCTGCGGCACTCGGCCTCCCTTATCGAAAAATCGATTTTGACTCCTTTGATGATTTTCCCCGGGAAATTGATGTTCTATAAAGTTGTTCCTATAAAAATTTTACGTTGAAATGACCTCGAGATCGAAACACATCGTTTTTTATGACTCGGCGAGACGAATAAAATGACACCAAAGTTATTGAATTTGAAAAATGTTTTGGTTTATTGAAACGAAAACCATGAATCAGGGATTTCGTTTCAATAACCCAAAACATTTTTCAAATTCGATAATTTTGGTGTCATTTTATTCGAATTGCCGAAGTAGAAAAAACGCTGTATTTAGTTTTTTCTAAATGTTCAAGGATTTTGAATTTTATAATGATTTATTCAATCGTTTCAATAAACAATCTGATCACAAGCTCTTCGTTTCAATGTTGAAACTCATTTGAAAATTTTTTGGTTTCGCTCATAACTTTTTACCGTTAGATTTTCAAGTAGTGCCGTAAAAGAAAAAATTACTCCAAATTTGTGCTCTGTCACATGGTATCAACTCCCCAAAAGTGGGCTGATCCTTTAAATTAGTTTTTATATAGTATGAAACGGATCTACGTCGATTCGAATGTGGGGCTACTTCAAGTTCAGCGAAAGCGGTTGATAACAAGGAAGTAAATTCTCAAGGATCAGCTTATGTGTTATGCTTGTTGCAAACGATTCTTCGTGTCTGCGAATGCTTTCCACTTTTTGTTTCTTATATTCAATACAATACACATATTTACAGGTATACACAAATGCAACTAATTCGAGACGCTAAACGTCTCGATCTCGTTTGAATTAGTCGAAGTATTGACACGAAAATCCTGAATTTTACATTTTTTAAAATACGCTTAAGTATTAGGTGTATGTAACAAAACAATGACGGCATTCTTTATAGTTTGACGAGACGAACAAAGCGACACCAAATTTATTCAATTTGATCATTGTTTTGGGTTATTGAAACGAAAACTCTGATTAAAATTCGCTATTTAAAAAAAAATCAATTTTAGTCAATTTGAACGCCAAATAAATGGAACGCAAGTTTGTAGTGTGCTACAGTATGAACAATGTGCAAAATCTTATATGGAGTATGTAAAGCCTATCAATTGGAATGAGGAGTTATCGAGCAGACTTGGTGTAACTTTTCGTCAAAATGTTGATAATTGTAGACGGTAAGAAGTTTAAGAATTATACAAAAAACGTTTTTTCTTCGGCTCTAGATTGTTTCGAAATGAATTTTTTGAGAAAGATTTTTCGCATAAGTTATAACACGAAATTCGCATATTTGTAACACAAAATTCGCATATTTGTAACTGTGAAAATCGGTTTTGAACAATCCGTTTCGAAACGTCCTACACAGCCTTTACCATACGTGGGTAAGGGGTGGGTTGACCCACCCCCATATCGCCGCAAGAGGATAAAATGTAGAAAACATGTCGCAGTTGGGTGTGATGGATGAGGGAAAAATTGTATCGCAGATCGGCGCGAAGCACCGACGTGCGACGTTTTTTTTTGGTCGACAAACGTATCGCATTTGGGTTTTCGACCTACCCCCTTGCCCATGTATGGCCTTTACTTCATCTCAATAAGAATACAATTACAAAATTCCATACCACGTGGATATACTCCGTTTCCCCCTGAACGTTATAAAAATTGGGCGCGCATGGCGCAGTGCAATTGTTCATTTAGGCACTAACAAAAGTTCAAGTGCGGCGTCTTCTTTACACGTGAGGCTATCAACATTTTTTGAGACTCTCTGTGTTATAAGGAACAGGATTTTCGCGCTAATACACAAAACAATTCAAAGTATATAACGCAGAAAGTCCAAAAAAATGTTGATACCCCACGTGTAAAGAAGGCGCTGCAACAAGATCAATAATCTCTTTATGTTTTGAATTGCTTTGTGTATTAGCGCGAAAACCCTGGAGCATTTTTTGTTTTTTTGGCATGTTCTGAATCGTTGTAGTTGTCGAGAAAATTGCGTTTGAAATTTTGAATTGGTGTACATGTTTTCGTTGTAATACACAAATTTTCTGCGAAACAATCGATTTTTGCATAGATTTTTAAAATTTTCATAAAATAAACATTAAAACAATTTTTATAGCTAAATGAGAAGAACAAAATGACACCAAAATTATCCAATTTGAACATTGTTTTGGATTATTGACACGAAAATTCTGATTCATGTTTTCGTTTCAATAACCAAAAACAATTTTCAAATTGGATAATTTTCGTGTCATTTAGTTAGAAGAAATTATAGCTACCATGTTCATTGTGTTCATTTGATGAAAATTGAAAAAATCGATTTAAAAATTCAAAGTTTGTGTATTACAACGAAGAGCTTGTACACAAATTCAAAACTTCAAACGCAATTTTCTCGAAAACTACAATGAGTCAGAAGATGCCGTAAAAACAAAAAATGCTCCATTTTTCATGAACTTTCTGAAAATCAACAAAAATGCCAACTTTTCCCCCACTAGACTGATCCTTTAATCGATACTAGTTCGAAAATTTTTCAGAAATTTCCGTCCGTGTCAGAAGACTTTATTCAACGGACCTATTGACTATTATGACCTACCAGTGGAATTAACACAAAATACACAGGTGTTGATGTTTTTTTTTAAATTGAATATTTTCAAAATGTAGGATTTTATCACCAAACTGACAGTAGTATATGAGTCTCTCATGGTAACTGACACTATTCGAACTCGAAGCCCAAGCTTCTATGAGTTGCTTAGCTATATCGGGTACAATATAGCACTCTGGTTTGCCATTGGGCATATTATATGGTTTGTATAAGTTAAATGCCATGATTATAGATAAAATTTTCTAGGTCCATCATTATAACACCCTGTAATTGGTTTTTTCAAAGTAACTCAAAAGTTGGTCCAACGAATCCATCTATATCAACTGTAAAAAATCCATCGCCAGTAGTAACTCTTGGAAACCCAAACCGACAACAACTAGCACCAATTGATGCAAACACCTCATCACAAGAACTATTTCCAGAACAAATTTGATTTAAAGTCTGTTTCACGAAAAGGTTCCAGAAAGGAAGCATAGCCTAGTGGATAGTATCACAGACTTCGAGTTTGAAGATCCGAGTTCAATCCCGCTCGGAGCCAAATCTTTTTGCATCGTCCAAAATTGATGAAAATTAGGGCTAATTTTATGCGAAAAACACGATAGTGATATGATTTTTTCATGGTAAAAATTGATTTTTCTATTTTTTACAAAAAATTTTATGAAAAAATAATATCACTATCGTGTTTTTCGCATAAAATTACCCCTAATTTTCATCAATTTTGAACGATGCAAAAAGATTTAGCTTCGAACGGGATTGAACCCGAGTCTTCAAACTCGAAGTCTGTGATGCTATCCACTAGGCTATGCTTCCTTCCTGGAACCTTTTCGTGAAACAGACTGTATTTTTTTAAACATTTATACTTGGCAAAAAAGTGCTTTCATAAACAATAAAATAAACCTTTATGGAGTAACATCAATTATATACCTTCAAAATTAACACGTGATTGGATGAAAATGAATGAATGAAAAAATGAACTAAACAACCGAATTAGACCGATGTACAATTTCATAAACAAATAGTAGTAGAAAATATCGACGATATAAAATCGTTGTATACGAAAAAAGATCAACATATCAGGTTGTTCAATAAGGTGCTTATGAGCGTTACTGTCGAATATTTACCAAAATGACTCCTCCGGAGGGTTTTCTTCTACGCAGGGAATCAATTGCGCGCATTGTCGAGCTACGAAAACGCTTCCCTGATTCAGGGAATGGTGGGTGTATTGAAGCGAAAATGAACTAAAATTCGGAGTTTCGTCAGAAAACCTACCTGGGTTTTCCAAGCCGGGAAACGATTGCGCGCATTTTCAAAGCATGAAAAAAATATTCTTGAAAATGCGCGTAATCGAATCCCCGCCTAGAAAAACCCATGGAAGGTAGGTTTTCCGGCGAAACTCTGGTTCATTTTCGCTTCAATACACCCACCATTCCCTGAATCAAGGGAGCGTTTTCACAGCTTTGCAATGCGCGTAATCGATCCCCCGCCTAGAAAAATCCCGGAAGAGTTATTTTGCTAAATATTCGACGTAACGCTCAACAGCACCTTATTTATTGAACAACCCAATATATGTCGAAACTTCACTTAATTTACGTTGAAAATATGATGTAAACAGGCACGTAGGGGGGGGACAAAGGGGTCATAGATCACGTCCTCGAAATTGAAAAAATGAAAATTTTTCTAATGGTCAACGCTTCCCTGATCCTGATTCAGGGAAGGGGTGTATTGAAGCGAAAATGAACTTAAATTCGGAGTTTCGTCGAAAAACTGATGGACAAGGGAACCACTAACTTGCCAGATCGAACGGAATCACTTCTTACCGAGGTCGGGGAATTATTTTGAACCTGTGAGTTGAAACAGACTATAACAGATTTCTAAGCATCACTGGTATAGTCCCCCCTGAACCTAGATCTCTCGCTACGTGCCTGGGTGCAAGGATTCAGAATTGTTTTCTCCTTTGAAATTTCAGGCGCCATAAAAACCGGCAATAACATAATTTAATATATACAAATAAAGGAAATCGCGATCAAAAAAAAACTGTCTCGTAAATCAATATAGAGTTCAGCGAAAACTATTCATATAAATAATAAGACCCTATGAGCTCAAGAGTATCAACAAAATCCCCCTTAAGAGAACAAAAAAAAATAATAATAAACGATACGAAAAATATGTGTACAAGTCATAAAATTAACAATGTTTTCAATTCCAAATTAGGCCATATCCTAAAGGTTGGCCATTGAGCGTGTAGGTGAAGCAAAATTGAAAAGCCGGAAAAAAAGGTTCGAACAAGAAATTGGCGAAGAGGTATTCAAGTGCACAAAGAATGAGCGGATAAATGATAGTTTTTTGTTGTAAAAATAAGTAAGGTCGAAAAATTTTTTTGGTTACCACGGAACTTTTTATTGAATCAGGCAACGTTGTGTGTTAGTACTAACTACTACAGACTACTACTACCACTACAGACTACACACTACTACTAGTACTACTACTACATACTACTAGTAGTCTGTAGCAGACTACTAGTAGTAGTAGTCTGTAGTAGTATCTGTAGTATGTAGTCTATAGTAGTAGTACTAGTAGTCTGTAGTAATATCTGTAGTATGTAGTCTGTAGTATTACATATTACAGATACTACTACAGACTACTAGTAGTCTGTAGTAGTACTAGTAGTAACTACTAGTACTACCACTACAGACTACACACTACTACTAGTACTACTACAGACTACTAGTAGTCTGTAGTATCTGTAATATGTAGTAGTATCTGTAGTATGTAGTAGTAGTTTGTACTAGTTAATACTAATCCTGATTTTCCTACCATACCACCACGCAGGGATACCTAAAAAACTATATAACGATCCACGTTTCTTTTCGTTTCAATATACACGCGTTGCCTGATTCAATAAAAAATTCCTCAGTTCATTTTTCTATCCACTTTTCCGCCATAAAATATGGAAATACGAATAACGTAAAGATCGTTTTCTTCTTCTTCTTCATGCCATTATAGTCATTGAACCAGGTGAGGGTGCCGTTGTAGAAGTGTTCGTCGACGCGTTGTTCCCATCCGAGCTCTTTCTCAAATCGTTCACGCGCAGCGTATTCGACTCATTTGCACTTCCATTCATTTTGTGTATCGTAATCCCGTTGATTAAACTCTTATGGAAATCTTCGCTGTGATTCATTTGGAATTGCTCCGCCTCGTGTTTGAGAATATTGTTCCTCAGTTTTTCCTTCACTTCGGCCGATGCCGATTTTTTCGCTGGTGGACGCTGCTCTTCTTCGTAGTTTTCCATTTCGTGATTCGACTGCTCCGAATCGTTCTTATACGAGAGATCACTGTTCCTTCGCTTTTTATTCGGCGTGCATTTGCCGTTGGATTCGGCTTCGTCCATAGTGCCGTTCACAGCTTCCATGGTCGAGTCGTCTTGGAGATCGAACGGCTCGGAGCATAGAGGTGTTGGCGGGACGTTGGGAATGATTTCATCGTCGTCGAAGATCTTCGGCAGGGCAGGCTTTTCCTCTTCGCTGATTTCATAACTTTCTTCACCTGATGGTGGTCGTTGGAGTTCGTAAAGGACTTCTGTGATATAGCCAGCAACCCGAGAATCCATCTAAAATGAAAATGGTTACAGGGTGTTCCAAAAAAAGAGTATTTTTTGACGAAAATTTTTCAAATTTTTCGAATTTCTTCAATTTTTTTCTTTTTCGAATTTTTTTGAATGAAATGAGGATTTCTATTCGAAAAAAAACTTACAAAATGCGAGATCGTGAATTGCAACAATTGACTCTGAAGTTTATGGAATTCTCCACGACACGCCTCATGCCTAGCAATTTGAAGCAGCGTTTGAGCCGCTCGCCGTAGCATGCTAACCGAAGTTCCCATGAGCTCGGAATTTTCTCGCAGCACTTGAATACCTTGTTGGGTAACGATCTAAAATTTTAGATGATCATCCTCACTTATTACTATCAAAATCGTACTTGGTGCATATTCGAGTCAGCCATTTCGATGAAAGAAACCAAGTTTTTGACAACCGGGGTCTGCAAGGCGGCAATAAAGCAGACAGCTTCTGAAGCAATGCACATTGCATTCAAAATGACAATCGCAAATTCCCTAAAAAGAGGAATTAGATGAGGTCATGGAGGGGAGTTTTTTTATGAATCGTGGTCGTATGGCGAGAAAATATGGATTAGTACTAAATAGTACAAACTACTACTACATACTACAGATACTACTACATATTACAGATACTACTACAGACTACTAGTAGTCTGTAGTAGTAGACTACTAGTACTACTACAGACTACTAGTAGTCTATAGTAGTATTCTGTAGTCTGTAATAGTAGTACTAGTAGTCTGTAGTATTTACTACTACAGATTACTACTACTAGTATTCTGTAGTATGTAGTAGTAGTATGTAGTCTGTAGTAGTAGTCTGCAGTAGTAGTCTGTAGTAGTGAGTGGGAAACAGAAAAAACCGAACCGAAAAAAACCAATTTTTTCAACTTTTTTCGAATTTTTTCAATTTTTTTTTCGATTTTTTTCAAATTTTTTACCGATTTTGTGTTTCTTCTGATAGACTAATGAGACCGCATAAGACTCGGATAAATTCTTCCATTCGCGACCAAGGTCCGCTCGCGATCAGCAAATCAACATTGCTATCAAGAACCGACATTTTGCATATAGTTTCCAGGATATAACTTCTAAAAATTTGAAGTAAAGAAGTGCACAAAATTTTTGAAACGATTTAGGTATCCCAATGAACGTGAAATTTTTCGAAAAAACTTTTTTTCATCATCTTGACCCCCCTTGGGTAATTTCGACTGTATAAAGCATTTAAAAGTTCTCACCTTGGAGACAAAACCCCTGCATGCAGAGGATCTTTAGCTTGCAAACTTTTGCTAACACCCCAATGCAACAGCCCATCGAAAATTGGCCATGCGATGTCATTGTCGAATTCGTTCAAGTCCAGCTGCACACTAATATGAGCCAAAATAGTGAACGCGTCCTCTCTCAACTGATTCGCCGCATCTTGAAGTTGCTTCAAGTTGTTGTTCTCATCCGAAGTCAGGGTGGTTCCTTTTGGCTTCTTATCGGGGTCATAGCCGCGTCGATGTCCGAGCACATCACTATTCCTCGAGCCCATGGCCGAATTCGAACGAGATTGGCTTTCAGCCGACTCTTCATTTTCTTTCTTGATTTCGTCGGCGAACAGCACGGATAGAGACTTTGTTGGCAACGTTTCAGTGGCGCTCTCATCTTCCATTAGTCGTATGAAACGCCCGATGATGTATAGCATTCCTTTGTGCTTGGATAGGATGCCTTCGTTACCCGGTAGGAAAGAGAAACCTCGGAGTATGTTTGAAAGTGCCAGGCATCGGTTGATCTAAATTTTGTGATGAGCTATAGTCAACTTTCGATTTAGGGACCCCTCCTGAGAATTTTTCCGTCAACACGACCACGCAGGGATGCGTTGTAAAAGTATAAGTACAGTCAAACTCAAGTGAAACTCTCCCTCTGATTCGATTTAATGAGCCCTCCCTGAGGAGCATCACTAATTGACTTTTTCCCCAACTTACAAGTTCATTCAGGCAGTTCGAATCACCAATAAATTCGGTAAATTTGGTATTGCTCGAATCATCTTCCACCTTCACAGGCTCTTCGTTGAGAATCGGACTCGTTTTCAGGGTATTGTCGAAGAACTCCGGTTTTGGTTGTGCATTTCTCGCCTTCATCTTGGCATATAGATTAGCGTAAAGTCGGTTGGCCATCCCAAGACCCTTGCCCTTAGGAATATTTTTCTTGATCTCATCTACCGTTGGCAAGTCTTTGCTGATAGCTTCATCGTTTTTGAATCCCGACGGGCGGAATTTTTTCAACAACAGTGGGACTGGTTTCTTCTCTAAGTGGACACGACGTCCAGTTATGGTTTTTTGTGTGAAATTTCCTCGGGCACCACCGGCACGTAGGATTTGTTGCTTCATTGGAATTTTGAGGTCGTCTTCCGAGGAAACGGTCCAATAATCTGGCTCTGTTTTGTTCGATGTTTCTTCGTAGCTGTTGGATTCGTCAAGAGCATTTTCTGCCTAAAATATTTTTGTTATAAAAATTGAAAAAAATTGAATTTTTTTCGGATTTTTCAATTTTTTCGAATTTTTTTCAATCTTTTTCGCGATTTCTTTTTGACTCGTAACTTTTTATCGTAAAATTTTCAAGTAGTGCTGTAAAAACAAAAAATGGCAACCACCAATCAACATCAAATTACCTCAAATGTCTGTGGGAAGAGCACCTCCAAAACAGCCCTCAGATGTTCTATAACCAAATCCAAGATTGCCGGTGCGGCGTTCAAATTGAAGTGCGGTGTCGTATCATCATATAGCATCACATTGAGTGCGTTGATAGCCCAAATAGTTTCGAATTCAAGTCCACTTCGGAGTGCCATGGTCAGC
Source organism: Acrobeloides thornei (assembly GCA_034699885.1). Classification (NCBI taxonomy): domain Eukaryota; kingdom Metazoa; phylum Nematoda; class Chromadorea; order Rhabditida; family Cephalobidae; genus Acrobeloides; species Acrobeloides thornei. The sequence continues at coordinate 17,896 of JAQGCP010000199.1, forward strand.
CGTTTCGGGGTCACCCAGATCAAATCTCGAGTGAGTAGTTTTCGGCGTCTCCTTTGCTGTGCCAATGAAGTAGCTTCAACACTACCCGATGGGAACTGCATCAATGAACTGCTGCCAAAACCTTGGCCATGGATTAGGCCATGCGAAGAGAAGTTACCCGGCTGAGGTCCAGTCGGTGGCATACCCGCATGGTGAGCTCCCACGGGTGGTTGACTTTGTAGAAGTGAGTTATGTTGAGTGGAGAACAGACCCGGTGCTCCTCCATCTCGTCGTTGTGATGAACTGGAAGAAGATGGAGTGGAGCCCGATGAGCCCGTAGTCGTAGCCATTGGCGGCGCGGTTAGTTGAGTCTAAAATCAAGTAGATTAGATCAAATTAAATTTCAAGGTCATCTGTAAACGGATCGAGAAATCGAATTAAAAATAGTGGGCCATCGTGCGCAACGTTGGGTGAAAAAAATTGAAATTTTTTTCGAAGTTTTTAATTTTTGACGAATGTTTTAATTTTTGACAAGTTTTTCAATTTTTGACAAGTTTTTCAATTTTTGACGAATTTTTCAATTTTTGACAAATTTTTCAATTTTGTCGAATTTTTCAATTTTTGACGAATGTTTTAATTTTTGACAAGTTTTTCAATTTTTGACAAATTTTTCAATTTTTGTCGAATTTTTTAATTTTTGACAAATTTTTCGATTTTTGACGAATTTTTTAATTTTTGATCAATTTTTCATGAATTTTTTCAATTTTTCACAAATTTTTCAATTTTTGACGAATTTTCCGAATTTTGATGAATTTTTCAATTTTTGACGAATTTTTCAAAATTTTGACGAATTTTCCGAATTTTGACGAATTTTTCAATTTTTGATCAATTTTTCAATTTTTCACAAATTTTTCAATTTTTCACGAATTTTTTCAATTTTTCACGAATTTTCCAAATTTTTACGAATTTTTAATTTTGAATTTTTTGCGGCAAAAATTTCATGTTAACACTCACTCTTAGTCTTTGATTCGAGCCAGGTGAAGCAGCCGATTGTTGGTGTTGAGGAGTAGGAGCACCAAAATAAGGTGGCTTCACCGTGTATTGTGGTTGTGGCGGTCGTTGATAATCGGCTGGTGATTGTTGTGTCCGTGGCGGCATCTGACCGGGTGGCATATTCGAAGGACCAGGTAGAAAACCTGGATATCTTGGCTGGCCTGGCTGCCACATACTTGGATGATGCGGGTACATGGGGTGGGGTCCAGGCGGAGGATAATTGCCGGATTCCATACCCGGCATTCCAGGATAGCCACCATAGGGCGGCTTCATACCCGGCTGGGATGAGCTCATTGAAGGTGGTTGTGGTCTTGATGGCATATACATATTTGGGTAGTAGTTTCCACTAGCTGGAGGTGGTTGCCCCATCGGGCCTGGCCCAACCGAAGTGGTCATCGGCGGTGTTGGTGCATTGGCAGCATATGACGAAGTCGGGGTTGGTGCCGAGTATGGTGGTTGTTGACTAGACGGCCTTGCCTGCTGTGATTCTTCATTGCCAGTGGCTGAAATTCTACTCGTGCTGTCCGGGGTCCCTGCTGGAGGTGGACCGGTCGATGGAGCTCTTGAAGTTGAGTTGGGTACCGGGATCGTAGACGTGGATGGTGGTCCGTCTGGTGGGCCGGGTTTCGAGCTTGGAGGCATCGATGTATAAGGCGTCGGTGCGTTCGAATGAGTTGGCATAGCAAGTGAATATGGTGGATATTGATGTGGGATGGAGGGGTGTGGATGAGCACCCTGGGGCACTGGTTGTTGACCGGGGTGCTGCTGTTGGCTACCCGGGTATTGAGGCTGTTGATTTTGATTGTAATATGGGTGCTGCTGGCGTTCGTCATAGAGAGGATCACCCTAAAAAATGATCAATTTCAATGTGGTATCATTTGAATTAGTCGGAGTATTGACACGAAAACCCTGAATTTTACATTTTTTACAAAATACACTTAATTTATTGGGTGTATTTAAAAAAGAAAGACGGCATTCTTTATAGCTCGGCGAGACGAACAAAATGACACCAACATTATCCAATTTGAACATTGTTTTGGGTTATTGAAACGAAAATTCTGATTCAGGGTTTTCGTTTCAATAACCCAAAA
>JAQGCP010000200.1:0-20013 GCA_034699885.1 Acrobeloides thornei
TGTTTTTTCGCAAAAAATCGTAATTTTCAAACGCGAATATCTCGAAACGACGAGTTTTTCAGACTATACCGTAAAAGCAAAAAATGCTCCATTTTTCTTGAATTTTCCGAATATATCATTTTTTCATATGATTGTAAATTACTGGACTCGTTCTTTAAGGCAAAGTTGAATTTTAACGTTGGAATAGGGTTCCCCATGGCCAGAAACTCCCAGCTATATAAAATTAGCCGCTAAAAATCGTATTTTTATAGTTCCATTTTTGAGTACGAAACTGTTTAGACTAGTTTTCTAGCTATTCCTGGAGGTCGGCTAAAAAAATACACCATCGTTATAATCTACTTTTTTCAAATATTTTTACATTTAATGTTATTAGGAAAACAAGTCCCCCCAAATTTACTACTGGTCCCACAAATATTGACTCGCTGTTGCTCTTTTTTAATTTTTAAACAATTCTTAACAATTGGTGATTTTTGGTTCTTAATTTCTTCATCCTCATTGTTTTAATCATGGTTCATTATTCATTATACTCCTTTCCCCGCGCGTCGTCATACAAAGTTGGCGCTCCATAATGTAGTAGATAAGGAATCTGCCCGTCCGATCTGGCAAGTTAAGCAACGTTAGACTGCAGGTTCAATTCCCACTAGGGTAAAACTTTTGATTTTCAAAAAACCATTTTTTCGAAAAATGGGGCAAAGAATTTTTGCTCCTTTTTTTGATATAAAATTTTTTTAAATCAAAGGTTTTGAAAAAACGTATCACTCCGCAAATGTAAATTCCGCAAGTATTACTCCGGATGTGTAGTGGCGCCGGCAATATGGGCAATTGCTCCCTCCCTTAAATACAAAAAATAAATAAATTTTCCTAATGGTCCCCTTATATTTTGGCCGGCCGAAAGCTGGCAAAAAAAATCATAAGGGTTCGCCATATGTTTTTTGATGGGAACCAAAAATTTTTTCAAAAAATACCGCTTTTTAAAAATTTTTACCTATTTTAAAGCAATTAATTAACTAATTTTCGTTTAAAAAATCAAAATTTCTCTTGAAAAACAATTTTTGGGAAAATTGCCCCCACCCCGAAATGGGATCCTAGCTATGCCCTTGTTCTAGAGTATAAACTTCAGAGTAGTTTATATTCATATGTATATCCAATTTTCCCCTTGATCCCCCATGAGGTAAAAAATAAAATTTTTTTTGTTTCCGATGTCGATAATTTTGGTGTCAATTGTCTTCTCTCATCGTTCCTTACAACTTGTGTTTTGGTGAGAAGGGTTTAGATCACACCTTTAAAAGTTAGTCCAGACATACAAACAAACGCACATAACAATTTTATATACAAAGATATTTTACCGCATGACGTTTTAAACAAACTTAAATTTTTTTTCATCCTCATCCCTGTATTTCACAACTTTTTTCACGGTCTTTCTTTGCGTAGTCAGCATTTTTTTCATCAAGTGCTCGCCGAGCCGTATTGATCGCCATTCGTGACAGGCCGTGTCTTTGCAATTATTGACAATCCGCCGTGCCAGCCTTTTGACGTGAATGCACTCCTGCTGTTGTATGCATGCTTGGAGCTGGCTATTCGGGACCAACTCAAAAGGCGATAAAGTAAAAATCGAGAAAAACAAAACTATTTATAAATAATTAAAACATCGCAACAATTATGCAAAAGTTCATTCATATTCAAGAAGCCGTTCGTGCTAATTAAACAACCTTTTAATCCATTTTAAGTCACCATTCAATTCCTTCTTTGTGTTGATTGTGGTCAGAATGTGTTATGAAGGAAAAATTGTTACTTTTAATTTAATCCTTACAATACCACTGGTGCATCATTTTCAGTCGTAAATTCATAAATCTTCGAAAGAAAAGTTTTTTGACGCAGTTTTTTATAGGTAATCTCATTGGCTCATTCTGTTTTTATAAATAAACTGGAAACCGAGCGCCTTCGGCACTCGGGCGCGCCTGTGGTGCGTTTCAGAGCGCTCCGATCACCTCCGAGCACCTCTGGATATACCTATGAGTATATTGATTCCCCGCGCAAAATTGCGAAAAATTTATGCTTAAAATGCGATAATTGGACCCCGCGCAAATTTTCGAAAAATGTACCCTCCCCCCGTCCCTTTTTTCACCTATGACCCCCATGATGTCTCCGTAGTCAAAGATTGATCTTCCAGTGACCTAAAAGTTATTCAACTAGTGCTGCAAAATTTCTGATTTTTTGTACTAGGGTGTTTTTGGGCATGGGGAACACGATGCTTAGAATTTTGTAACCCATGCATGTCTCATGTTTAAAAATATGTATCTACAGGGGTAAAAAATTTTTTAACCCTTACATGTGCACGGTTTAGACCCGTCAAGGAGACTGCTTTTTTCTACTGTTAAAACCCACTAGTAATGCGTAACATCGGAAAAGTCGAAATCGAAATTAAAGAGAAGAAAAACAGATCACAATTGTAAATTTCTAATAATCAGCGTTGGATTTGCGCTTTTTCAATAATTGACTAACATTTTCTGGCAACGGACCAATTCAAGAGAAAATCCTGTCTAGCTCCACTTCGATTTAAATGATCCCTTTTGACCATGGGAAGTGGCTTGATATAAGAATCTTTCCTCGATGATAAACTGGGCGAATTTGATTGTTATCTTCGACATAGAACTAAAAAAATTGATTAAACTCAAACAAGGGACAAAAATTTCAAAGAACAGCTAGACGAAGACTAATCAGAGTTTCATTGGTATGATCACAGCTTTCACTAGTACAGCCAATAATTTTAATTCATCGTTTTTAATAGCCGGTAAATGGATGCAGGCCGGTAGCATCACTAAAACCCACCAGTTCCCATGGCATAAATTTTTCAAACCTGCGCAGGAGCACGATTTAACCCATGATCCTGCACGGATTTGATTCATGTGTTTCGAGAGAGTTGATACATCAATTTTTGGGCAAATAAAATATTTAATCCCGTTTTCCCTCCATCGACAAAACATAACTGTTAATTTTTGATCTAACATTTCTAAAGAGAGAGGCCAATTGGTTTTACTTGTTCCTGAAATTTTTAGTTATAAGTGCAGAATATCAAAAATTAGTAAAAATATCTACATTTTTTGCACAATTGTTTTTGGCGCCTATGCATATCAGCTCCTAAAATGTTTTTGGAGCCATTTTTAGTGCTTAGTAGTGGCGCCAAAAACACCAGAAAAATATAAATCCTTTGTTATGTGCTTCTTTTTATTTTATTTATTTACGTAAAGATCACGAGTTCAGGTGTGGACAAATTTATATAAGTTCAATAAGCCTTGAAATTTTACCTTTTAAAAAAATTTTTGAGTTAGTATGTTGTATAATCCACTTTATTCTTTAATAAACAAAAAGATTCGGCTATATGGAGTAAAGTCGCTTGGTCGATTCTTCCCAGGTAGAATTTCTAAATTTGGACTATAGTAAATTTTTGCAGTTTCCTTATGTTATTAGATCATTCTTGCATATTTTTATTAAAAAATATTTTATAAATCAACAATATTACTGCTTAATTTTTCCATATATCATCAAATTTCATCTTTTGACTATTTCTTTAATTTTGGTACTAGCTCGTACCATGTCTAAAGCTTTTCTCATTGCCATTAACTCCTCTGTTTTGCCTTTAAAGCTATTTTATCCGGAGGCAGTAAATTTTTTCATTTTGATTCTATTCGATCCCTTTTTGCGAAAGAAATTCGTCTCCACGTGTGGTTCATGGGTCCGAAAAAAGGCGGTTTCGTACTAGCCTGTGCGAACTGGAGAGTGGCCATTGGGACGGCACAAAACAAATGGTCACACATCTAACCTTCTCACTAGCCTCCTTTTGGCAGCAGTTGTTAGGATCGCTGCACTCACATTCGAGGACTTTCCTTGTCCAGAGACCCACAACAACCAGAAAAAGCATAACAAACGACGAGACTGCTCGAGAGCCGGAAAGAAATAGCGCGAGCATGAAAAATCCAGCACCTGGGACTCTCTCAAAAATGAAAACTCATTTCTTTTGTATTTTCTCTTATCTCTCTTTGCTTATTTCACTCTCTTGGTAAAATCTCTCTTCTTTTCCATTTCGCGCTTGGTGCCTGGTACGAGTCGTCGCTGAAATGCGCCACTTCGCCAGCCTCAACGAAGAGAACCACAAAACTGTCGTTGTCGCTGACCCCGACTCTCTCCCCACAACAATACCATAAACAGCTGAAGAAGCTTTAAGTGAAACTAACAACTACGCCTCTTGGTACCGACCAACCCCATAAGAAAAATTAAGCTTGAGATAACGTCACGAAGCAATAGTCTTTATCGATAGAGGCCTTTGATTGTTTATAGTTGTTTATTACTTCTTTATTTTGGCTGCATGATTAGCAATTATTTAATTTATTCATGTCTTTGAGTCTGCATGGCTAAGCGCAGGACTTTTATTGGAAAAGGTGGGTATGCGGTCATATAAAAAACTTTTTGTTTTTTTAAGAAGCAGCTCAGGGATCCCTCGTTCTTAGCCGAAAATTAAAAAATTCCTATGTTGAGGAAATTCCTATTTCCTATCCCCTCATGAGTATATACGCTCGGAGAAAGGAAATGCTCGGAGGAAGAAGCGCTCGGGAGTCTTTTCACTAATCTCCTCTTTTCCCCTTCGAGCGCGAAGCGCTTACCCCGGTACTTAATTTAATTTTTTTTAATTCAAAAAATCTTAAACATAAAATTTATGATAAATTTTGGTTGGATTTTTTCAAAATCGATCGTAATTTTCGCTGTTTTTTTGTTGGTCTATATCCTATTATTCAGGAAAATCCGGCGGCAAAATTGGGTCAGAACCGATCCGGTTTTGAAATAATTCAATGAAAATAAAAAAATAAAAATTTACACTTCTTTCATATTTCATTCCTAATATTTCTTCAAATTTTAATTCAAGGTCATTTACAACATTCATTTTTTAAATGTCCTTGTAAATGATAGAATCGAAACAAAATTTGCCGAGTCTGCAATTTCTCTTTTGAAATTTTCTCTATTGATTGAAATTTTCCTTGAAATGCTAATCAAAAAATGATCTTAAGTAAGCAAAATTTTTATTTCTCTTCTAAACCCATTTATTGATATAAAAAAATCTTTTATTTTTGCAAATATTCATTCTTGTTTTTAGAGGAAACGGGATACGGAGATCCTCTCAGCGACTGTACTGACTTCAATATCATTCAATTTATCAACGATAACGAGTAAGTTTAGTGCCTGATAAAATTTTTATTTGTTTACTTTTTAGTACTCCTATTGACAGCCCAGCTGACCCTGCATTTTTAAGAGCAGGAAATTATCAAGCTCAACAGCAGCATCAACTTTTGACTGGTGCGCCATCGAATCATAACACAGCGTTGCATTGTAATACAGCCAATTCTTCAAGCGGTCATCAGCATAACGGCTGGGCCGGTGCCTACCAAACAAGTGGACACAACGGGGGAATGTTCAGTACGAATCAAAGCCTGCCGGATAGTCCACCTATAACAGACATATCAGGAAACGGCTCCTCTGGATCGCCTAGTACAAATTCTGAACCCCCGTATTCACCAGATCAGTATCCATACGCAGGTAAAATACTTTAAAATTATTATATTAGGGTGTTCAGAAAGTATTGAGGTTTTACTTTTTGTCACCTGATGGGCTCCAGAAATCCGTTTTCGACAAAAATTGGATCGTATTCAGTATACATTCTTATCTAATACTGAAAAATTTTTTGTGTCAAAAATAGATTTCTGGAGTCCATCAGGTGAAAACAAGTAAAGCTGCAATAACAACCTAATAAAAAACAAAATTTTTAGCAATACATCCAAATCGCAATATGATTCTAAGTATGCAAAATATGCATGGTCTCGACTCTCAAATACTCCTGCCACCAGAGCTTCAACCTATGTTAAGAGGAGGCATTATAACTCATCAGACTCAGCATTCGCCTCAATCAGAATTTTTGAGTCCATACCCTCCACAAACTCCGGGTTCACACACATCTCAGGTATATTCTTTATTCAGTGAGTGCTCATATGGATGATGGAGTGGGTTGAGGAAGATATCTTCTAGGCCAATCTTTCAAATTAAAAAATATATACCAAAATATTTTTAGGTATCACCACCAGCGGTTGATCCGCGCTGCCCATCAAACTATATGCTTCCACAACAAAACTACTCCGTCGATATGTATGGTAATATACTCGAACCTATGAGTGATCAAAATGGTTGTAATCCGCCGAATATTGATCCACCTAACAACAAAAGGAAGCGCACCGAAAGCGGGATGACAATTGTCAAAAATGAGCCTTCTCCAAGAATATATGGTGGTGGTCTTCCACAGCCCCTACAAATGCAAAACCGCCCTATGTCAGTCTCATTGGATGAATATGACGAGAATTTCCATTGCCAAAAAGCGATTAAGGTAGGAAAAGTAAGACAAAAAATAGTCGAAAGTGAGAATTGACTTTTAAATTTTATTATGCAAAAAATTGAATATTTAGTTTGCACCATTCAATGAGAATGTTTGGCGACAACTTTATACTGTGAATCAAAGGCCAGTCAATTTGAAAGTTGATGTAGTTGCTGACAAAGGTTTCAACTACAGCGCGTCGGACGGCTGCTTTGTTAACCAGAAGAAAAATCATTTTCAAATTACTGTGCACATTGAAACCCAAGATGAACTGCCACCAAAATTGATCAAAATTGATGATAAGCTTAAACAAGTCAAGGAATTCAAATTGGCTTTCTGCGGTGTCAAAGCAGAAATGACAAACTCAGAGATTCAAATTCGGCAATCTCAAACAGACAGGAAGCCAATTCCTCATGAGCCAGTACAGTAAGTAATTGATTGATATCAAATCTCTTTACCCACATACCCTAAATCACACTGTAACAAAAAATTTTGAAAAAAAAATATAAATCACCTTGGTTCTCCTGATGATTTTCCCAAAATTTGTGAAAAATTCGAAAAAATCATAGAGATGGCCCTTATGATTTGTGTCGCCGATCTCAGAAAGTTAGAGTCCTATTTTTTGACAGTGAGTTGTTACAGTGTGCCCTAAACTTAACGAAAATATAAAGTTTCAAAACTCACTGATCTTTAACAACTTTTTGATATCCTAAATGAAACCCTCTATAAATATATTATAAATCTTAAAATTTTAGTCTTGAAATCTTGGAAAGAAGAGTCACCAAAGTCACAGTTCCTCGTCTACATTTCTCAGAAACCACCATGAACAATCATAGAAAGAATGGAAAACCAAATCCAGAGCAAAAATATTTTTTGCTTGTAGTCCAACTGATTGCCACCACAGATGATGGTCAATACATAGTCAAAGCCTATCAGTCTGATAAAGTCATCGTCAGGGTATGTTTAAAAACTTTTATTGCAACAAAATAATATCAAAATTAGCCATATTTTGTGCCTTTATAAACATCATGATGAAGTTGTGCTACCCAAGGTGGTTCTTCATAAGTAACCACTTCAAAGGGTGGAAGTTCATGAGGTTGTTGTGCTAGGTTGTCAGACTTAGGATGAATTAGTTCAATATCATTATCACCAATAAGTTCGGACGACGGAGGTTCAAGATGATCATTTGTTGTCCCAATCCAAATGGGAATAATGTGTACATGCTCGTGTTTGTCATGCCCATAAATTTTGATCATTAGTCGATATTCAATTGCGAGCACATTCCAATAACACTGTTCAATGCTAGGAACAATTCTTTCAGGAATCTAAATTTAGAATTTTTCTCTTAAAAAGTAAAATCACCTCCAATGACCATTCCTTTGGCCATAATCTCGCATTTTTATCACTTTCTCTTGCACAAATAATCCTCTCCTTGAAATAACACCCTTCTGCTTCTAATCCAGGGCTTCGAATCCTTTTATGCTGTACTAAAGCCATATATACTCCAGTAACTTTTCCTTCAAGTTGCATCATAATAAATTTTCCTCTTTGAAATGCTCTCTGTTTCATATAAACATTAATAGCTCCTTTTTCTTCAAAATATTCGGTTAACATTTCACGCTTGCATAGTGTTTCTGTATCTCTATCAACATAAATAGTTTTTCTGGCAAGAATTCTATTTTTCGTCCATTCACGAACACTTATTAAACATTCATAATGAATCTCATCACTAAATGATGGTGGCATAGTATCTGGATTGTAGTGATTTTCTGAGAAGGGTAGGTTGAGTTTTGTCGAGTTTTCACCAGAAGCTAGTTCGCCTTTTACAACGATAGCTTTGTAGCGGAGAAATTCATACCAATGATCGCCAGCTCTTACACTACCTTGGAGAAGGAAATATACGGAGTAGTAGTTTGCCTAAATTGGTTTAAATTCATCATGTAAAAATTTTGACAAAAAAGAAATACGGTACTTTTATCGAGGTGTTATGGTTTTTTATATTTATGATTATGGGATCTGAAACCTAGTCTATTCTAATTTTGCCTAAAATACCTCTTTAATGAAGAAATGCATTGTGACACTAGCTTTGTCAAGTTGTCCAGGCATAGGCTGGTTAACTTCAATATTAGTTACAGTTAAATTTGTTTGTTGGTAGTGATTTTTCTCGTCATCATGGTGATCAAATTGTTTAGTTTCTTTGAATTCTCTTTCGCCGATTACACCGATTTTATCCTTTAAAAAAATGCAAACTTAAAATTGTCAAATATACCTTGGGTGTAGTTTGAATTATAGTTATAGGGAAAGTAAGCTGCAATGGCTCCTTCATTTTCATCATTTTAAGTTGGAATTCTACATTATACGAAAGTTTTGTGGTGTCCCATATGGTACTTTTATGCGATGGTGATAAATCAGAAGGAAGATCAATGATTACACCATCATTTTCTTGCTTAACTTTTTTCTTAAAATTATATACTCCTCGAAATATAGGTTCGATATCCATTGCATGATCGGGGTTAGATTTTCTAAAAAAAACAAAAGAAAAATATTTTTCTAAGTAAATTATTTTTTACCTAATCCAAACTTTCCTATTCAACAACACAACTGCACTATCCAGATCACTATTTGACTTAATTCTCCATCTAATATTCAACTTCTCACCAGTTGTAAACACATTTCGATCTATCCAGAAATCTCCATTAATTGCTTCACAATGCCGGTGACACCATCCACCATGTCCAGCGCATTCATTTACTGTATAACGAATAGAATGAGCTTTCATAGTATCCCTGCGAGGCTCATCTCGTATAAGGCGAAAAACCTTTTTTTGATGAGTGTTTTCATACCATGGATCTGCGCTTGCTAGACAACAATATTCAATATGACGTTGATCATCTATTTTCATCGTGGGTGGCAGGCGATGAAGACGAGCGTCTAGCTCAACTTCGTTCGTTTGCTTACCCTTTCCATGTAGTTGAATAAAGCATTGTTCATATAGAAATTCATATTCAATAGTACTTGAATTACGAATATATCCTTTAAATACAACTTGAATAATTGCCTCTTCTAGATTATAGCTGTTTTCAGTAGTGACTATGGCGCGAAAATGTTTGCTTTTTGAGCTATAAAATTCTTCGGGTACTTGTAGATCAACAACTTTTACAGTAGTATATGTGGCAGGCACTGGTGCAACTTTGGGTTTTCTTTTCGATCTCCTCTTACTTTCCATTTAAAAAACAAAATTAAAATAAAGCAAAGTGGCTTTTTTGACGTTTATATAGAATATTGTCTTCAGTTCTGGCTTCATCAAATATTTAAAATGCCTTAGCAACCTTAGCAAAAATTCTTTAAAAATGCTAACAAAATTCAAACATGAGCAAAAAGTAGAAATAAATAATGGTTAAATTTTAGGCATCAAATCCAGGACAATTTGAACCACCAGAAAATGAAAGTGAAAAATGGATAAAAACTGGAAATACATTGCATTATCCAGGGCAAGTGGTAGTTGGTGGCGATAGAGCACTTAGTGACAACAGCTTAACTGTGCATGGGAATATAGCTATGACTGGACAAATCACAAGGCCTTCAGATCGAAGATTGAAAGAAGATATAGAACCCGTAAGATTTTGTGTCGTATTATTGAAAAAAATTTCACATTTTAATTTAGGTTCCAACAAATGAAGCACTTTCCAGAGTCTCACAGCTTCGTGTTGTTGAATACAACTATAAACCCGAAGTCGCACAACAATGGAACATGGATAACCGCCATCGTGTTGGTTTGATAGCCCAAGAATTAGCTGAAGTAATACCAGAGGCTGTCCGTGAAAACGGAGAATTCTTAACAATCGACGACTCGAGAGTTTTTTACGACACTGTGGCAGCTGCACAAGAACTATACAGATTAACAGGAAATCTCGAAAATAAGATTGATGAAGTGGAACAAATCTCCAAAAAATTGGCAAAGTTCTCTAAGAAAAAGCAACAATTTGGTTCAACAATATCGGGTCTTAGTGGGCTTACACAGTGGATGAATGGCGATGATGGTAAGAGCTTATCCTATTCAAGAACATCACTGGCTTCTTCAACACCATCGTGTGACAGTGATGCAACTCATAGAAGGGGTAGGCGAGACTCTAAGAACGCGAAAGCATGCCGGCACTATTGCCAGCACAATGCAGTGCCATTATGCTCTTCAAAAGTTACTCAAGGAACGATTATTGCGTTGGTCATTGTCATGGCATTATGGTAAGAGAATGACTTGAAAAATAAAAAAACCTAATTTTTTAGTTTGGTGACCATGTGTTCGATCTACGTTTTGGACTGGTATAATAGAACATACAACGCTATGCCACTACATCGCTATTACATACCACCAAACAAAACATGTGATGGATATGAAAACGGATGTGATAACATAAGAATAATTTTGCCTCCAGGTGTGAAGAACTCTTGGTTACCAAAAGCTCAACCTAAGGCACCAATATTAGCACCATTTTGTGGACCAAAATCCGATTGTCCAATATTTTGCTGTGCTGAAAATCATCAGTATAACTTTGAATCTGGAAGGCAAAACGATGATTCAGTCAGCATAGTTGCACTACCAAAAGGACCAAAATCTCCAATCGAGCTTAGAAGTAAGAATCTTGCAATGGGCATAATAAAACAAACAACTCTCTAAATTAATTTTGATATGTTTAGCTAACCCAGGACAACAGCCGTCAATTACCAATGGGTTTTCAATAGAAGTTGTTAATCTCAATGTGACACTGGATGAAAGATTTTGTGTTGAAGGAAGCTGCATACCACGCTCTGGCTACTACCATTACTTTGTTCCAGTTTCTGCATACATGCCGACAATTCCACTCCACTTAAGATTCAAGTATAAATTTATAGATCCTAGACCAACGCGCCTTCGGCGCACAAATAGCGCCTCCGAAAGGATTCCACTTGAGGTCAAAACTCAAAAATTCCTTCGGATTCGTGTTCCCCATACCCGAAAATCCACAAAAAATACAACAAATTAGCCGATTTGGAGAACTTTTCGAAATTCGCATATTTTTCCCCTTCTGGGGGAAAGTCCAGTAGACCCCATAGTTTTCCCAGAGTTAGGACATACTTTTTTGGATTCAGGACAAAATTCTGAGTCGATTCCCCCTCCCCCTAAAAAAATAGGACAGGAAAAAAGTTAACCCGGAATGACAGACACACATTTGTCCTTTAAAGAGTATAATATCAATAACACAAAAATAAAGAATATTTTTAGTATCCCAGACGGCAAATTTGTTGATGGCTGTGGCAACATACGCGATTTCGAGCACAAAACTTGCCAAGTCAATTATGATGACAAGAAAGTCGTAGATGCGGATGATTTCAAAGAGCCAAAATCATATCGAGTAAGCGTTTAAAAGTTTAAAAAATATATTGAAAAAAATTTAGTTGTCTGAAGAAACATTCGAGTTGACAGTCGGTGGCTTTATGCAAAGTGCATACCGGTTCCGTGTCGGGTATTCAACCGAATCGTGCAATATGAGTGAAGATCAACAAGGACGTAGTTTTGATGAATACAACATCGTCTTTTATCGCAAATGCTCTCCAAATTCAACCCCGTGAAAATTTTGTACTGTTTTATTTTTTGAGCATTCTTTTTGAGAAAAAAGTATTTTAACTTTTAGGAAAAAGAATGTTTGCATTATTTTAAAAGTTTGTTATTTTGCCACATTTTTAAAGGAACCTTTAAAAGACTCTCAACTTTTGTAGCATAGTTAAGTTTATCTCGATATTTCATAATTTAATTTGTTGTAAGTCGAAAAAATCAATTCTGTTATATACTCCTCTAACATTCAGGAATATAAACCTGGTTTGTATATTGTTTTTAAGTATTGCTTATTTATATATTCAGAGTATTTGTTGTTTTATGAAAATTTTATACAAGTACATTGTCAAAAATATTTTGAAAAGTTTTTTTTATAATAAAACTGTATAAAATTTTTCCTACGTGTATTTATAGATTATACGTGTATTTCTAGTTATAGCATCGTCATATGTCGTAAAATAGTATTTTATGTTAGCTTATTTTGCAAAATGAGCTATTCTATATAAAAGGGTAAAAAAGTTTTTTAAGTAAAAAAGTTTTTCGTTAATTTAAAAAATTGATGCATATTTTTTCCCTTTTTATGTGCAACCTAGTTTTTCTTAAACTGTGACAATTTTTTGATTTTCTTTTTTTTGATATTTGCTAGTATTCTTCTGGCACATTTTAAATCTCGAAAAACGGTAATCTAAACTTCAGGTTATTATTTATAAATTATTGAAATTTGAATATTAATGCACTATGATATATAAGTTGTAATTGATGTGTATGTTGTAAAAATGATAATTAAAATTTTTTGAATAAAATTTAACTTAATAATCTAATAGATACAGCTAGGCACGTAGCGAGAACCCAGATTCGGGGGGTCTATACAAGGCCGTATGAGCATTTTTCTATACTCCTGGTCCCCTTTGTTTTGGGGTTTTTACCCCTGGGTCCTCTTTGACTATTAGGAAAAATTTTCATTTTCCGATTTCAGGTGGATCTATAGACTCCCCTCTCTACGTGCCTAGATACAGCAATATATTATACAGTTTACCAGTATTACTTTGGCAGTATTGTATGCAAAGAAAATATCGAATCACATATGCTTTTATCACTTCGGCAAATGTCAAGAAACTGTTGCTTGGTTATCATTCCTGTACCATGTGGATCAAATTTCTAAAAATTGGATTGTATGTATTAACAAGTCATGAATTGAAATTTAGTGTATCCAAAAACTTTGCGATTTTTCAGTTTTTTAATTTTCACCAAAATAACCTTTTAGAAGATTTTCTATGTGAGAAATCGATTGCATTGCCTTGAAAACTCTTCCATGATCCTGATTCAATCAGGGAAGAGATATGTTATTGAAATGAAAATAGGCTAATACAATGTTAGAGAAGCGTTCTAAAGGTCCGGAAAAGCGCACAATCGATTCCTCGCATAGAAAAACCCTCTATGGGGTTATTTTAATAAAAACTAAAGAACTTGAAAAAGGTGAAAAAATCGCAAAAGTGGCCTTTTGGGACACCCTGTACCTGAAATATTTCATCGGCACGCTGAACTCGCTGTTCTCTCGTATATCTTGGTTTAGCTTTCATCCCTTAAATTTATTTTTCTAAATACTTAAAAGGTAATTAAAAATAAATGATCAAAAAATTGGTTCTTTTATGATTTGTTATAAATTAAAATCTTTTAAAATAAATTTTCATAAATCCAAACTTGTACGGGGCTGTCCATGGATCCAGATATTACATTATCATTTTGTTGGGGTTTTAGACCTCTCCTCCCATGTTATCAAGCGTTATCATTTGGCTGCCTCTCCCTCCCCCTCTAACATAACGTAATATCTGGACAGTCTCTACCTATAAGATCATCAATTGCTGTGATTATATAAAATAAACGTTCCCAATTTATAAACCCAGAATTGGTAGGATCGTATAATTTATATATCCATTCGAATTTTTCTTCTAATCCACCTTTACATAAAATAGAAAGTGTTTTTACAAATTCCTAAAATTATGCCATGATTGTTTTTCAACAAAAAATACATGAAATGTTATGACTCCATTTTGCTCAATATCAAAAGTGTTGAAAATTAAATCTGCATAATGCTCTGTATCACCATGAGGAAACATATCAATAAAAACTTCTCTCACAGTATCTCTATCAATTAGTGCCGTTGGTGAAGTATCTTTAAAAGCTCTGTAAAGTGTTTTTATTTCGGCACTACTAAAATGAGTATCCTTCATTGCCTAAACATAATAAAATCATATTTTAAATATACAGGGTGCCCTAAAAAATGACACTTTTGTGATTTTTGAGCGACTTTTTCAAAATTTTTCAAGTTTTTTAATCTTACCAAAATAACCCTATAGGGGTTTTTTATGCTCTGAATTGATTGAGCGCATTTCCGCTTCCTTGACCATGTATTGGCCTATTTTCGCTTCAATAAACACATCTTTTCGCTGATTCAGGGTGAATCGTTTTCAGGGTTCAGCAATGCGCGCAATTGATTCCTCGCATAGAAAACTCCCTATAGAGTAATTTTTTGTGAAAATTAAAAAACTCGAAAAATTTGAAAAAATCGCCCAAAATCACAAAAGTGCCTTTTTGGGCACCCTTTAAATTGATAAAATTACTTGTTTTAAGCTAAGAGGCTTTTTTAGTTGTAGTCGTGCAAGTGTATAAGCACTGTCTGGATCTAAATTGTAAATATTTTTTGCGTTTCAGATTATGTTCTAAAACATATAGTGCAATACTCAAAAAAGTGCAGATATCAAAACAAAAAATTTGCAATTTTTGTGTATTTTATTGCTGTCAAATTCAATTTTTAATACAATTTTATCAGTTTAAAAAATTGGAGGGGATGTGTAGGAAGGTCACGACAATTCGCTTCTTGTCACTAACTTTAAATATTAGGTTGTTCGGAAAG
Organism: Acrobeloides thornei; assembly: GCA_034699885.1. NCBI lineage: Eukaryota > Metazoa > Nematoda > Chromadorea > Rhabditida > Cephalobidae > Acrobeloides > Acrobeloides thornei. Next base: position 14,917 of record JAQGCP010000200.1, read on the forward strand.
TATCTATACAAACTTTATTCTACCAATTCTCTATAGAGAAATCCGTTTTCTGAATAATAAAATTTTTTGTCGAAAACGGATTTCTGAATCGAGATTAGGAGTGTGTGCCTCAAAATTCGAAAACATAATCTCCCCCCCCCCCCACTGTGTATTGGCCAGCCTAACAAGGAATAGTTGGGTTTATTTTCAAAAATCAAATTTTTCCAAAAATTTTTTACAGAAATTATTAGGGTGATCTACTAATAAGAAAAAATACTTCTCTAAATTCCAAACATAGTAGTTTTCAGCATACATGTCTTATGTCAGTATATAAATGAGAAATAAAGAAAGAGTACCGGGAGCCGAGATTTCCGCGCTAGGGGTTTGTGACTCCGAGTAGCACTCCCGAGAGAAGTTCCCGGTTAAAAAGGTATTAGTTATTACTAATATTTTTTATTAATCCCTGCTATAGCTAATCTTTTTTTGAGGAAAAAAATTGGCAAAATTTTTTTGAGGCGGTAATTATAAGGGTAAACGAATGTTTGTTTTTGCGCTTTTTATTTTTTGTTGGAAATTATTTTTAAAATTTTTGCCTTGTATTTTAATGTTTCTTAAATTATTCCTAACTTTTTTAAATTTTATTTCTATTCAAACATAAGATTTGTGAAACATGCATAAAATATTTAAAAATATTATTCAATAAAGTCTTCACAGTAAATAAAATTTTAAAAAAGGTTAGAAATATTTTTAAAAATATTAAAAATACAAGGCAAAAATTTTTTAAGGTAGTTTCCAACAAAAAAATAAATAAAAAGTGCAAAAAATAAGATGGCAGCCTCAGTCGAACCTCCAGACTCATAAGCTTACTCTTGGAGCGAGACTCTAGCCATTAGGCTATCAACGCAGAAGCTTTATTTCTCATTTATATACTGACATAAGAAATGTATGCTGAAAACTACGCAGTTTAGAATTTAGAAGAATATTTTTTTCCTATTAGTAGACTACCCTAATAATTCCTGTAAAAAATTTTTGAAAAAATTCGATTTTTGAAACTAAACACTTCCCAACTATTCCTTGTAAGGCCAGTAAAAAAAGCGCCCTTGCATGAAGTTTCGGCCCCTATCCTTATCTTTTCGTTCCTTTTTTAGATGGTTTCCACTCTTAATAAGAGTCATAGTTATAATTCAAATCTTTTTATGTTAGAGACATATAAGCTTACCGCTTCCTGATTTTATGAGTGGTGCATGATTTGAAGCATCTAGGGCAACAGCAGCTCGGCGCTTGATAGTGCCCATCCACCACACTGAAATCATTTATGGAATTAAATGAGCATGCTTTTAACACTATTCGAAATTCAAGACGCGCAAAATGGGTGGATAAATGTTGATTTAAATAATTTATAAAGATTTTGAAATGAAAAAAAACAAAGATTTTGAGATGAAAAAAAGAAAAGACTCTTTTTAAACATATGGCAGGAAAGAAATTTTTCTTAAAAAGTTGAATAACATAAAAGTGCTTGTTAAGAGTCTCATGAGGAAATAAATTGAAGAAAAAAACTTTAAAGCGCTTAACTAATGGAAAATAAATTGAATAGAAAATTTTAAAAACACGCAGATATACATATCAGATGAAAATTTACTAGATAAAAAAATTTGCATTAACCACAAATTTAGTAAATTTTGAACAATTAGCTACATGACAAATAGCTTTCAAAAACAAGCAAATTGGAAGAAAGCTCTTTCCTTCTTTATGGTTGAAATAAAATATTTAAGCCCATAGATTTGGCGGTTGACACAATTATCGTTTTTCAAGAAACATGCATTCGAAAAGAAACCTTTTAGAAAAACGACTATGAAGAAAGAATTATTTTTGGTGATTAGACGTTCATTTTTCATTTAAGCTTGATACATAAACTGAAAGTGAGAGTTAATACCACGCTTTGAGCAAGAGCATTTTTTAAGCGACAGCTGACTTCTGATATTTTCATATGATTAGTTCAAATTTCTTACAAAAATTTATTGGAATCTCAAATTTCATATTTTAAAACTTTGTAAAATTTTAAACGAATATGATAAAATTTAAAAATTTTTAAAGATTAAATAACCCTCTTCTAATTTATGATATGACTATTTTTCTATTTATTTTACATATACCATCGTTATTTTTTGGCAAAAAATTGAAAAAACTCGAAATTTTAAAAACGAGTAATGCCATTAGATTCAGTTCAACGAGACGAGTAAAACTAGTACCATATTGTACACAGAGGTTCGAGTGATTATACCAGTACAAAAGTGTGGCAAATTTGCAGTTTATAGGTCGAGGTTTCGATCCCGGCCTGAAATCAAAGTTGTCAAAATTCCATAAAAATTTTCATATCTCTATTTTGGCCTCTAAAACACTTTGCAATCATTTTTTGACCATTAAATACGTAAATACGTGCAAATTTGTCAACTAACCACTCGAACCTCTGTGTACAATATATTTAGCTCAACGTCTCGTTGAGCTGAATCTAATGACATTATTTGTTTTTAAAATTTCGAGTTTGTTCAATTTTTGCCAAAAAACGCCTGACTAGGGTGTCCATATTGCCACTATTCAGTGGCATTTACTATTATTTTAGACGCAATACCATTTTTTGCTTTAATGATTTTTCCTGTCAAATTTTTTTGCACAGAATAAGCAAATGTACTCAAACAGTTGGAGCTAATTCGGCTCTTATACCCCATTGAACGTCGCATCAAATTACCCAATTGTTCATTTTTACGAAAAAATTTTTCTTCCAAATAGTCGCAAAATGCACCCCCCTCCCTTTAGAATATACAAATTTGGGAGCTACTTCGGCTCTTATACCACATATTGAACGTAAAATCGAAAAATTTCATTTTTCGAAATTTTCTCAAACATGACTCTATTAGGGGTAATTTTATGCGGGAAACAAGTTGGTGATGTTATTTTTGCGTAAAACGCTTCCACATTTTATTTTCGACTAACATTCTAGAAAATGCAATAATTATTCCCTACTTAAACTTTAAAAACTAACATGAAGAAAACGACATAAACACACACATTTAGCATAAATGACATTTATTCTTTGGAGTTCAGACAAATTTCCTAGAAGCCGGAAACATTGCGTGTGAAGAAATTTGCCACAAAAAACATATCCCTCAGATAACAATAGAGCATTATAGAATTCAAAAAATAAATTGTTAAATTTTTTAGTATCGGGAGCCGAGCGCCTACGGTGCTCGCGAATTCTTCGAGCGACACTTCATCATGTTACAAATTTTTAAAAAACCTCACTAATCTATTCTATGTGATTGTAATTAATTAATCCTTAGAAAGTACCCAAAATCCTGACAATAAAATATCTAATGCATTCTTCGCATATTGTTAAGAAAAAATCATGTGTTTTGCTACTAATCAATAACACTAGAACGATTTTACGAGAATGATAAAAACTTTAAGAGCTCGTTTGACGTTAATCCTACTACATTAAACATGTAATGTGCGTGTCGAACGATCTCGGTTACATTAAACGGATAACACTAAAACTAAAGTTGTTGGGGATGATGAGAGGAGTTTATCGACACCAAAATCATCAAAATCGGACTTTTTAAAAATTTTTTGCACTTGGGGGTTTTCCACATGAGGAACTCGAGTCTTTTTTTTAGCACACTTGTGTTCAAAAAAATATAGAAATTTTATAGATCGGTAAAATGACTTTGTTCAGAATTATTTTAACCGTTACAAGGGTGGTTTCGGCGTTAGCGGAACTTGCCAAAAAATGTCACATCTTCATAATAGTGACACAGGAGGTTGCAGCAATTCAAACACCGTTGCTTATTAGCAAAAAGTTCAAAAGTGCTGCGGATGCAGTTAAATAAAAAACTCACAAATAAAATTTTTAATCTTTTGTATTTATTAAATAAAAAGGAATAACTCAATATTTTTAAATTAATAAATAATCTTAAGCTCATAATTAAACATTAACAACTTGTTTAAATAATTATAATGTAGTTTAAAAAAGTAAATTAAATTTTAATAGGAAAATATCTAGCTAATAGGAAGAATTACTTAAAGGATCAGTCCAATCTTGGACAAAAAATTTTATAAGAAAGTTCCCGTTTTGGCGATCAACTTTTGCTTTGGAAGTAAATTCTAATTCGTTAACCTTTTTGAAATAAATGAGAAACAAAATTGCGTGAAAAATTTAAATGAGTTTGTGTATTGAAACGAAGGGATTGTCGCAAAGTGACTGATATTCAATATGATCTGTGGATTGAAACGATTGATCAAATTCAATAGATTTATATTTATTTTTTGTTGTCAGTCGATTTTTCTAAAAATAGGGCTAAAAAATTGAGTTTTTATGACTTTTTTGGCCCTATTTTTTATCTTAATTTCCCACCACACGAAATATGGATATCGACCACTCGTTGGATAGCTTTTCGTGAGTACAATCGATGGGCAACAAAAAATAAATAGAAATCTATTAAATTTGATAAATCGTTTCAATACACAGACCTTATTGATGATTAATCATTTCGCTCCAACCTCTTCGTTTCAATACACAAACTCGTTTAACTTTTCATGCAATTTTAGTTCTCATTTATCTCCAAAGGGTTAACGAATTAGAATCTACTTCCAACGCAAAAGTTGATCGCCACAATGTGGACTTTCTTATAAAAATTTTTGTTCCAAACTGGACTGCTCCTTTAACCCGATAAACCAAATGTATTAAAGGACTAGTTCGAGCGGGAAAATTTATCTTTGTTGTTAATATTCAGAAAGATCATAAAAATGGAGCATTTTTTGTTTTTGCAGTAAACTCTAAATCGCTCTCATTGTCGAGACAATTCCATGTGAAGTTGGCGATTTGAAATTTTGCGTATTACAACGAAAACATGTGTCTGATGGGAAAATTGGACATTTTTGGTTAAAACACGGGAATTGTTATTGAAAATTGGAAAATTTTGTATTAACAAAAAGGGCAACTTTTTCCGCTTGGACTGGGATTTTAAAGATTTAAAAATATTTTCAAAAATTTAAAGATAATTTGAATAGATATTATTTGTGCTTGAGGTATGAAGAAATGGAAAACATAACTAAAAAAATTAA
>JAQGCP010000201.1:0-19994 GCA_034699885.1 Acrobeloides thornei
ATGCCATATTTCAGCAGAATTTCCAAAAATTTCCAAATTCTTGGTACCTAAAATCAATTTGGAAATTCTTAGAATTTCCAATTTCCGTATACTGCAACAGGTCCCAGGGGGCGAAAAAATAGGTGATAGCACTCAAAATTCACAAAAAAACGAATAAAATTTTATACTTCATTAACCAATCGTTTCAATAAACACGATTTTATTGAAAATCAGACAAAGTTACATTTTTTGACATGCTTAAACGCAGCCTGAAAAAATTTTCGCCAAAAAACACAAAAGTAGGGTTTTGTTGGTTCACCCTGTATTGAACATTAAAAAAAATAAGACAAGCACTAATCATCAAACAACATATCCTTGACTAAATATAGATCAGTCATGTTCCCATTCATAACCCAGCGAAAATATCTCTCGAAATCAACTGCCTTGAAATCCTTGACGGTAATCAGCTTTTCTAGCTTCGTTGAGCTCAAGCGACGTGCAGGTTTCGCCTTTTGTAGAGTTCGAGGTGGGCCTTGAATCTGATTGTCCTTTGCTGATGATATAGAACTTCTAAAATTTCAAAAAATTCGATTTCTTATCGAGGAAAAAAGAATATTTTTGAATAGGGTCTTTTGTAAGTTGTTAAAAAACATTTACATGTCTAGCAACTTACAAAAGACCGTATCCAAAAATCTTTTTTCCTCGATATCGAATTTTTTATAGGGGAACTCATGCTTGAACACCCTGTACTTCCCATGATTCCATAATTTACAATCATTATTTGAGCATACCTTGAGGGAACGTCGCGTTTGTAATCTTCAGAAAACTTGAAATTGCTTTTCTGACGGACCAGTTTTTGATTTTTTGGAGTTTCAATGCGTGAGGGTGTCGGCGTAGGTGTTTTTCCATCCATCCATTCTTCATACAGCTCACGAGCATCCAATACACTATCACGAGATTTCTTCTTAGTTTTGCTCATTTCGTACTATATTTGCTTCAATTTTATTATCCTATTTAAAAAAATTAAAGTCCAAAAAACAACTCAGTAATTCATGTTTAGAAATCAAATTCAATAGCTTCATTTTGAAAACTTTGGATATGCATCAATTACAATGTTATAGCGTTCACCATAGAAACAATGACCGATATTAGCATAACAAAGTGACATGATATCTATGTATTAAAATTCAATCAGCAAGATTCTATTATTTATTATTTACACATTAAATATACATACAAAGAGGATAAAATGCCGAGTTTTGATCTCAAAGTTTCTTCGATGGCTTCTTAATAATGTCCCACATCTGGTCAATCATATCCAAAGGTAAGCCAAGCTCATTCAAGTCAGACTAAAATAAAAATATCTTTTAATGCAATGTCAAAACAAGTCACCTTTTGGATTTTCTCATGCAATTCTCCAAGTTCAGAACATTCACGACTCATTCCGATTAAAGTCAATGCCAGATCGTCATCACGGAGCCCAAGATAACGCTCAAAGATTGCATTCAATTCACCAATAAGCACAGTCTAAAATGTCATCAAAAATCGAAATTAGAGTTTAAGAAACCGATAGAAAATGTATTGGTTTCGATTTTTACTCAATCGGTTTTGGTTTCGACTTTTTTCGGTTTTTTACAATTCAAATTTTTACCGAAAAATGATCGATTTTGAGTGATTTTTTATAATTTTGAGTAAATATTACGTTAAAAATGTTCAACTCTGTCTAATTGACCAGTCATCCCTGAAAAGTTACATACCTGATCGGTGTCGTTCCCATTCGATTGCTGTGAGAAGCCATGTTGAAAATCGGAAGACGGTCCTGTAGTATTCTCATCCAATTTTTGAAATGATGATGAAGCATTTCCAGAATTTGAAGAAATTGGGAAATTATCATCGACACAACAATATTGAACAGCCGGAGTAGTGTTTTGTTGAACTTGGTTTACACGCGATTTCAACCTTCGACGAGCACGAGAACGCTTGGTAGTCCTTGAGCGCTTTGTATGCTTATTAGAACGCTTGGCAGTCCTTGAACGCTTTGTATGCTTATTAGAACGCTTAGATCTTTTCATTGTTCTATAAAAAAATAATCTAATTTAACAAATAAAAACGACAAGTGAAAAAACGTAGAACAAAAAAACTCAAGTACTTCAATTCTTGAATAGTTAAAGTGAAGAATGAAAAAAGCACGGGAACAATTGGCACTCTTTGAGCGCTTTTAAGAAAGCTGCGCATCTCGAATAGCAATTCAAGACTCTAAATACAAGGGGGCAAAAAGTCCTCACCTAAGGGGCAAAAGTCTTGACATTGTCAAAAACGCTGAAAAGGTGTTTCTCGTCTATAATTGTCGAGAAAACGCGTTTTTGAAATGTCAAGACAAAAAGTCTCGAGGATATAGGCGAGGATATACCACCCCTTACGTAAGGACTTTTGCCCCCCTTGTATGTTCGAGATTTTTGGCACTAGGTAATCCCTTAAAGTCGATCCTTACCGGTGTTTCGTTTCCCCTGTTCAATTTTTAACATAAATATGACCTGTATGTACTACGGATGTACAAAAAAAATCAGAAAGTATAGAATCTGGAGGTACTACTCAGTGGCGTAGCCAGACCCCAATGAATGTTGGGGGAAACCACCAAAAATCATAAGGGGGAACCCTTGTGTAATTTTTGGCCGGTTTTCGATCGGCAAAAAGCATAAGGGGGAGCATTAGGAAAAATTTTTGGAGCAAGTTCCCCTAGTTGCCGCCACTTAACGTTGACTAAACTCGGCAAAAAATTGTTTTATTTTCTTCCGGAAATTACCCAGGGGTAATTTTATGCGAAAAATCGATTGCGCGCACTCTCGCAACCTGAAAATCGCAGAAAAATGGTGAAAATTCGCTTTTGGCATCCCTGCGTGGTCTTTTTTAGAGGAAAATTCTGTTAATTTTCCGTTGTGTAACTTGGGCATCCCTGCGTGGTCTTTTTTGGCAGGAACAGGAACATCCTGTTAATTTTCCCTCCAAAAACGACTACGCAGGGATGCATGGGGATATTTGTTCATTTCTCGAGAAAATCAAATTTTCACCATTTTTCTGCGGTTTTCAGGTTGATTGATGTTTCGAAACTTGATGTTTCGAAACTTGACATTTTTTAACATTTCGAAACCGCGTTGATGTTTCGAAAATTGATGTTTCGAAACTTTATTAGTCACAAAGTTCGCGGGTTCGAATCCCGCTTGGAGCCAAAGTTTTTTGCAAAGTAAAATAAAAATTCATAGGAAATCTCAATTTTTTATGATCTCGGTCATTTTGTTGACATTTTTGATGGGTTAACCACATTTTCTTGAAGAATCGGCCATGGAAACTCCAAATCTGAACGAGTTTTTTGGGTTTTAATAGAGATTCGACTGTATCTAAAAAAGTTTCGAAACATCAACTTTCCTTATTTTTTTTAACTCTATAATCGTTTCGAAATATCAAGTTTCGAAACATCACATGACCAAAAACAGCAATAACGGCTGTAATTTGATTATTATTCGATTTTTTCTTCGAAGTTTAGCATTATTTTTTTTATTTTCATCAAAAAGTTTAAGAGACGAGGGGGAGATAAAGCGGAATCTTCGGGTGACTCTTCTTGTTCATATGTAAAAATTGATATAAAATTTTTCAAAAAATTTTAAAATCTTGACTTTTTGACATCTTTTTGAAAAATCCAATTTTTCCTCTCTCAAACAAACACAATTTCTTACTTCAGACAGATCCAACAAGTATTATTCAGCTTATTGACGTTAATTTATAAATTCTACGAAAATGGTCGCTCAGGAAACCACTGCTAAATCGGAAGGAAAAGACGCTACCAAGAAAAAGGATGAGGAAGAAAAGCCAGTCGATCTGGTAAATTTTTTGTAAATTTAATTTTTCCTTAAACTGGATTTTTTGTCAACAATGAGAGTAATGGAGGTATTGTCTTTGAAATTATGAACTTTTCAACAATTTTTTTATTTAAATTTTTGAGAATTCTTAATTTTAAAAGTGGCACTTCTGTTTCTTTCATTGTAAAATTTTCTTAAAATAGAATTTGAGATGAATGCTATTCAAAAAATGTGCTTTCTCCTTTTTTACACCTCACATATTCATTTTCGGGAGGATGAGGGTACTTAACCGCAAATGGAGTTTCTCTGAAATTGGGTGCCAACGTATCAGAACCAGGGGTTTTAGCATATTCAAGGCTTCGAGTAACCGAACTTAACCTCCCGACCCAGCTTACAATTGCTTTTCAAATGTTTTTCTAGTGGTTTTCATTTTTAGTCCGAAGAAGATAAGAAGCTGAAAGATGATTTGGAAATGCTAGTCCAAGTGTTGCAGGAATCGGACGCAAAGCTTTATCTTTCTTCGCTTGAATCGATGAAAAATCTAATCCGAGCTTCGACTACTTCCATGACATCGGTACCAAAGCCGCTTAAATTTATGATGCCACATTATGGATCAATGAAACAAATCCATGAGAAAATGCAAGAAGGGCCGGCGAAGAAGCTATGTGCTGATGTTATTTCCGCATTGGCCATGTGCTCTGGCGAGCCTGGTGATTGTACAAAATATCGTTTGTGGGGAACGAGTGAAGCTATCGATGACTGGGGTCATGAATATGTTCGGTAGGGTTTTGAGTAAAAAAGTGACATTTACAGGGTGAAGTCATAAAATAAAACCGTACTTTTTAAATTTTGCTCAAAAATCGATTCTTTGCATAAAAATAACCCTGATGGGATCATTTTTGAAAAAAATTTGTGAAAAATTTTTCCAAAAATTACGGTTTTTTGTTCATCCAGTAGATAAGTTTCTGAAAATGTAGACAAGCTTTCTGATATATTTGAAGGCAGAAACTATTTATGATCAATTTTTTGTGCTCTTAGAAATTACTGAATTTTGATTTAAATTATCGAATTTTAGACACTTGGCGATGGAAATGGCTGAAGAATGGAAAAATGCAACGGAAAATGACCGTGAAACAAAACTATTGAACATAGTTCAAGACATTGTGAAGCACAACATGCGCCATAATGCCGAAGTGGAAGCTTGTGATTTATTGACTGAAATTGAACGACTTGATCTTCTGTTGAACTTGGTGGAAGATATTGATCATGCACGTGTTTGTCTATACTTAATGAGGTTAGTATTAGGAAATGAATATTTTGATTGAAAAGTTTAAACTAAGTGTTTTTATTTTTCATAAATTTTAACTATGTCTCTATTTTTAGCGTCGCACCGATGACTCCTGACCCAGACAATATTACCATTATACGAACTGCTCGCGATATTTATTTGAAGTTTAATAAGTCGTTGGAGGCTCTTCGTTGTGCTATGGACTTAAATGACTTGGACAGCATTAGATCCATATTTCTTGGCTGTGATGATTTGTAAGTTTGCTGACCGTTATCTCTATATTGATTTTTTTCTAGCCTAGTTCAAAAGCAGATGGCACTTCTTTTGGGACGGCATCAAATCTTTTTGGAATTAATCGAAGACGAGGATATTTATAAAGGATTATCAAGTGATGACGAAGAAACGAAAAAGAATCAAATGCGACAACTTATGGAACTCAATTCGAACTCCAAACTTCATCAATACTTCCATTCGTTGGGACGTGAACTTGATATTATGGAACCGAAAACGCCTGAGGGAATTTATAAGGCACATTTGGAGAATACACGTAAGTTTTTGGAATCTGTGTATTTTTGATTAAATTTAATTTTTTTGCAGGACCTTTTGGTGGCTCAGTGAACACCGATAGCAGTGCTCGAATGACTCTAGCCGCTTCATTCGTAAATGGATTTGTCAACTGTGGATTTTCGGTGGATAAAATGATGTCTGATCAAGAGTCAGCCAATCGTTGGTTCTACAAGAATCGAGATTATGGTAGTTTTTTGTTGGTCTCATTTTTGAAAAATGCACAATTTTTAATTTCTGATATCCATTTCAGACGTAGCCAGCCTTCAAGATTAGGAGGGGAACCTTTTTAAAAAAAATTTTTTATTTTGGTCCTTATGTTTTTTTGAAAATTGGGGAAAAAATATAAGGAAAGGAACCATTAAGAAATTTTTTTAATGTTTTCAGGAATGGGGGAACCACCCCGGGTTTTCCCCTACGCCACTGATTCATTTTTCTAAAAAAAATTAAGGAATTCTTTCGGCTGCTGCCAGTCAAGGCTTAATTTTCCGTTGGGATATCGATAGTGGTCTTACCGCATGTGATCGTTTTATGTATGTGAACGATGATTATGTTCGGGTATGCTATTTTTTTTTAAACAATTGAATACCCACTTTTTTAGGCCGGAACTTTATTGGCTATTGGAATTATCTGCTCCGGAATTCAAGATGAATCCGATCCAGCACAAGCACTTTTGATGGAAAATCTCAATAATGAAAAAGGTTGTATTCGAATTGGATCAATTCTTGGACTTGGATTAGCATACGCGAATTCTAAAAGAAACACTGTTTTGAATGATGAAGAAGGAGGCATTGTATTTGAACTTAAAAAAGTAGGTTAAAAGTTTTGATTGATTTTTGGAGATCGCTGCATTCTTATAAATATTGTTGTGCATTTTTAGGTTCTCAACGATACTAAACCATCAGCAACTCCCGAAGTGAAAGGCTTAACTGGCTTAGCCCTCGGATTTATCCTAGTTGGAACGGCTGACGCTAATGCCGCTAGTGATATGCTTCAATTACTTATGGAAAAGTCATCCACTGAATTAGCCGACCCTAATATGCGTTTCTTGGCACTTGGAATTGCATTATTGTTTTTAGGTCGGCTATTTTTTCTATTAACTTGTGTAAATTTTTATTTTAGGGACCCAAGAACGCAGTGAAGTTTTTGTGGAAAGTCTCCGAGCTCTACCGGAGCCATTTGGCAGTATGGTTGCTACGTTGACAGATGTTTGTGCTTATGCAGGAACTGGAAATGTTTTGAAAATCCAACGTTTGCTACACATCTGCTCAGAGCATTATGAAACGAAGGATGATTCGAAAAAGAAGGTAGAATTTTTTTGTGGGTACAGATGCATTTAATATTTTTAGGACGACAAGAAAGGCAAAGATGATAAGAAAGACGAAAAGAAGGACGAGAAGAAAGTCGATAAGCCTGATCTTTCGGCAGAACAAGCTGTTGCGGTCCTCGGAATTGGTCTGATTTCTATGGGTGAAGATATTGGTAGCCAAATGAGCCTTCGAATGTTTGGCCATTTGGTATGGATTTGTTTCTTCTAAATTGCAATAGTTTTATTTTAAGATCCGTTATGGTGAACCAGTCGTACGTCGTGCAGTCCCATTGGCATTGGCCCTCCTAAGTATATCGAATCCTCAGTTGACCATCTTGGAAACTCTTAGCAAGTTCAGTCATGACGCTGATGCTGATACGGCGCATAATGCTATCTTTGCCTTGGGATTAGTTGGAGCCGGTACGAATAATGCTCGTTTGGTGGCTATGCTACGCCAGCTTGCAAGCTATCACCACAAAGACCCGGTAAATCAATTTCTCTTTACTCGTATATGACAATTTTCAGGTCAGCCTCATGCTTGTCCGCTTATCACAAGGCTTAACCCATCTTGGCAAAGGTACTCTTACATTGAACCCGTACCACTCGGATCGCCAACTTATGTGTCCAGCGGCAATTGCAGGTGTTTTGGCAACTTGTTTCGCGTTCTTGGATGCCAATAATAGTAATTTTTTATATACTTTTGAATTTATACATCTTTTCAGGTGTGCTTAACAATCGCCAGCATTACCTACTCTATTCATTGGTTTTGGCTATGCAACCGCGCTTTTTAATCACTGTGATAGAAGATGAGAACAACCCAGATGATTTGAAGCAGATTAACGTCGCGGTGCGTGTTGGTCAAGCCGTTGATATTGTTGCTCAAGCTGGACGACCGAAAACCATTACGGGCTTTCAAACACATACAACGCCTGTGGTTTTGGCTTATGGAGAGCGTGCTGAATTGGCGAACGAAGAATGTAAGTTGTTTTGATACAAAATTAGCATATTTGGTAACGTATGATTGAAATAAAAACTGGATTTATTGAATAAAATTTTTTAACTTTTCAGACATCGCCTTGACCCCTCATTTGGAAGGACTGGTGATTTTGAGGAAGAACCCTGAATATGAGTCTGGAAAGATCAATGTCAGTCCTGTCAAGAGCAAGTAGTGAAGAAAAAAATGACTATGATATAAATATTATGTTCTTGTTTATTTATTTGATAAAAATTCTGTTTTAATATTTTCTACCGTTATGAATAAAAACAATGTAATGTGATCATATTGTATGAGTTTTTGAACTCATGTTATATTTTTGTTGATTTAAAAAACATCCTAAAACCAATTTTTATTCGTTGTGTTATTCAATAATTACAATTAGTTCTTTAATTGTAAGAAATTTTGGTAAAGTATACTAATTTATGTTTTTGATTTCAAAAATTGGCATTATTTGGAATGCCCCTCTGGAGAATCAATTTCAGTAAAACTTGATCAGGATGAGCTCGGGGTGGCTCAAATCGCTCAGAAGCGTGTTTTTCACCCACAAAACCTTAGAAATCGGCTGAATTTAATGCTTTTGACAGGATTTTCATTTTTGACTCCAATATCCGTACACAATGGGGGTCAAAAATGAAAATTGCAAGTAGCATTAAATTCAGCCAATTTTAAAAACACGATTCTGAGCGATGAGGGCTTCGAGGGCCACCTCGAAGCTTATCCTGACTGAGTTTTAATGAAATCGATTCTCCACGCGGCATTCCGAATAAATGTCAAAAATTTGATGGTACATACTGATTTTTTAAATTATGAAATTAAAATTTTTCTTTCTACACGGGTAAGGATCATCAACGAACAACATGAGTGCCGTGGTAAGGGATCAAAATTTATCCCTTATCTAAACCTTTTTTAATGTATAGGAAACATTATTTAGGAAAATGGGAAGGGCAATCGCAGTAGCGTAAAGGAATCTTCCTCCAAACTTGATAAATTTTAAGAAAAACACTTTGATGAATTTTGCATTATAAAATATGTTTTCCCAAGACTTCTCATAACCATACCACTTTGCGCCTCTGTGCAATCGAGTACCTAATTTTATTTATAGTTAAATAGAAACAATTTCCTTTTTGAATCATTTTCAGTATTAAAACGAAAAAATTATGTCTAATCATCGTAGTGATCCAATTTTGAAAATAGGCATAGCGCCAATTTGAATGATGCATGAAGTCGAAAACTGATAACCATGCATATACAGAATTTTTACTTGGCCACGTTGACAAATCCTATGTTTTCATATAGGATTTTTTTTATTCATATAGGATTTTTTTCGCAGTACATCGTTGTATTTGAGAAAAATTTGTGTAAAAGGGGAAGAAAATAATTAGTTCTGTATCTATTTTCAATCTACATACAGAGTGTTTTAGTGATTTGTCTTTTTTTTTAAATGCAATATTTTTGATAGAAAAAATATTTTTTCATGTGGTCTTTTGCAATTACCGATATAGTTTTTTTCGGTTTTCACTCGTAGTGAAGAGATTTCACAACAAAAAAACTAGATCGGCAATCAATTCAGGAATTTAATAAGCTAAATAACTAAAAATAGCTTGAATATGAACTAAAAAATCATTTCACACTGGAGTGGATTTCACTCCGAGTGAAGCAAAAACTTCACTTGGATGACAATGCTGCCTGCACTATTGGTTGATCCCAACGTTCTCGGACTTCACTTTTTTATACTCTATCGATAGAGTATAAAATGAATGGTGAAATCCGAGAACTTTTGGATATGTGCCGTTTGTATTTTTGGATTTTAAAAGATTATTTCCTATTAGAATATGTTCAAAATTATATTAATACAGTTTGTAGTAAAATTTTCTCCGTCGTGTTAGCGATCGGAAGAAATATAATTTCCTTCCTTCGAGCACGTTAGCGCTAGGTCTCACGATTCTTTTTCTTATTTTACAAAATTTAGAAATGAAATCTCAAATTGTAATATTTTGTTTGCTTTTCTCTTTGACTGCGGCATTAAGTGATGTAACTATACCCGAAGGTGTTTCTGTTAGTGCAACAAGGAATGTTGACATCATTTCACAATTGGTGAAAGTTTCGACTGAATATGAGGTACTCTACTCTTACCTTTCTAAATATTTTCTTTAAGATCAAAAACCAAGGAAAAACCGAATTAAATTTCTTTGTTCACGCTATTCCCGAAGGTGAAGCTACTCGTTTGGCATATATTGGTGCGAAAGAGAACAAGAAGGATGCAGCAATTTTGAAGATTTCTAAGACCGGAGTTAACGGGGCACCGAAAGGATTTGCATTCTATAAGATCGAACTAAATCATCTGGTTGGAGTAGGTGCATCGGTTAATTTGGTGGTTGAGTATGTGGTGACAGAATATTTGAAGCCATACCCAGCGGAGATTACGCAAGCGGAAAATCAGTATGATACAAAATTTTCTAATGATTTTAATTTTCAAAAATTTGTCTTTTTGCACAAAATTTACATTTTTTTGTTAGCTAAGTTTTCAAAGCCGCTTGTTTAGGTTTATATTGTATGAAGGAGATGCCTTAGTTAGCAGTGCCTATCCAGTCGAGAAAGAAACCTCCCACTTCAAAATCGGAACCGGAAAATTAGTGTCACACACTCAAACCAATGGCAAACATGTTGGAGATAAGATTACCTATGGGCCTTTCACCGACCAGAAGCCTTATTCTGAGGTGGTTTGGCTCCTTGAATTTTGTAAACTTGACTTTTTAGAAGAAAATCTCCATTCATTATGAAAATAACTCGCCGTTCTTGGTAGCTGTCGAAGTAGAGCGATGGATCGAAGTGTCTCATTGGGGAAATATTGCGATTGAAGAGAAAATTGAAGTGGTACACAAAGGAGCTAAACTTAAGGTAGAATGATAGGTGGTTGAAAAGGAGTAAAGTTCAAATTTTAGGGACCTTTTTCACGAATTGATTATCAAATGGATCGACGTGGACCAAAACAGCCGTCAATAAAATCATGGAGAGTACGTGTGACTTGCTCAAATTTTATATGTATACAACAATTTTTTAGACAATCCTTCCAGCTGCCGCTAAAGATATTTACTACCGCGATCAAATCGGAAATATTTCTACCTCAGTTGTGAATGCCAAACACGATGCAACCGACGTGGAACTTCGTCCTCGTTTCCCACTTTTTGGTGGCTGGCGTACCAACTACGTACTTGGCTACAATGTGCCTAGCTATGAGTTCATTTTTTCATCGGGCTCGGATTACGCATTGAAGATTCGTCTGGTTGATCATTTGTGGGATAACTCGGTCATTGAAAATTTGCGCGTGAAGATTGTATTGCCCGAAACTTCTAGGTTGGTAGTTAAGATTTTAATAGCGATGAGCAATATAGTAAGGACAAATAAGCTATCTTAGAAAGGCAGCATCACTTTTGACCAATGGGACATTTGATCCACGATTTTTGAGTTCACAGATTGATAATATACCAATCTCTGAGCCAAGATATCGATTTTCGCTATCGAGCTTTTTTAGATCCATCAAAGTTGCTCAGCCGTACTCTGTAAAACGTTTACCAGATGAGATCCACAAAACTTATTTGGACACCACAGGAAGACCAGTTATTGTATTGGAGAAGCAAAATGTCGTTGAGAACCATGTTCAACCAATTACAGTACATTTTGGAAGATTTGTATGCATTATTTCAAAAATCCAATTTTTAGGTGTATTACGAATTTGATCGGATCTATCTTCTCCGTGAGCCGTTGATTGCTGTGGCCGCTTTTTTGATTCTGTTTATTGCTGTGATAATTTTTGTTAGACTTGACTTCTCAATCTCTAGCGTAAGTTTTTGGGTCACTATTTATTGAGTTGTTCCAAAAGTTTTTACACTTCTCACTTTTAAAAACACAATGGAGCCGAGTTCGACTACCAGCTCCGGCAAAAAGTTTTTGCTAAAATTTTTTTTGAGCAAAAACTTTTTGTCGGAGCTGGGAGTCGAACCCGGCTATATTGTGTTTTTAAAAGTGAAAAGTGAAGTGTAAAAACTTCTGGAACAACCCAATATCATTTGGACCATATGGTCCAAAAAGTAAATGTTTGTATTAAATCATTTGAACCATATAATAAACCTTATTTTTTTCAGGATCCCGCTGCCGATACCAAATCAGCTCATATCAAAAAGGACTAAAGATATTAAATTTATAGTTGTTAGTATTATTCTTATTGTTGTTAAATTATTAATTCTTTTATTGTTATAAAATGTATCCAAAAGTTTATTTTATTACGGTCCAATTTTTGTTTTTATTCTCAGTTTTCGGGGCCTATTTATTTTTAAGACATTATTTCGGAATAGGGAAGCCACGTGAAATTTTTGAAAATGGCCCCTATAGGGATAGTTTTTGACTCTAAGAGGATTTTTAATCCAAATTTCGCACTGGATAAATTATTTTTCAGCGGTAAAAAACTTTTTTCAGCGATAAAATACTTTTTCTAGCGATAAAAATATTTTCAGGGATAAAAATTATTCAGCGACAAAATGATTGATTTTGAGAGTTAAAGAGTTTTGACGCTAAAAAAGTTTTATCGCTAGAAAAAGTATTTTATCGCTGTACAAAGTTTTGTTACCGCTGAAAAAATATCCTTTTGCCTATGTATCACTTTGAGCACAGTAATTATGACTACATGTGTGCTTCAAAATGAAAAAAGTTTGAAGCCAAAATTTTTTTATCGATTTCATCAATATAGGGGTTTTCGGGTACGAGGAATAATAATATGACGTTATTTTTCAATTTTGACATCTATTTACCTTCATATTGGAAATACCCTTATACTTGTAGAAGTTATGAATGTTTTTCTCAAAAAAGTCAGTTTTTCAGACAACTTTTGGAAAAAAATTTAAATAACATTTTATCGGATCCAGTTTTTTCATCAATTCATTTTTTATTTTGCCGAGCACATTCCATGGAACATTCCTATAGTGGGGCTTTGCCCAAAACATTTTCTATTATTTTATATGAATTTTTTAAATTTGAAAAACTCTGTTTTTGGCTGAAAAATAACCGCTTTTCGGCAAATAATATAGATACAATTATGTGCCATAGTCAAAATTACTATGCTCAAAGTGATGCATAGGCAAAATCATTAATCCCAAAGCGGGTCGTGGGGACACAAAGGGATGTGAAATTTGGATTCTTCGCATAAAAATCCTCTTCAGATCAAAAACTACTCCTATTGGGGTCATTTTTCAAAAATTTCAAGTGGCTTCCTTATTCCGAACTGGTACCGTTTTTAATAATAAAGTTAAATTATAATCGCATTACCTTGTCAATAAGACAGCCATAATCGTCGGAGATATCTATCACTTATCATGGATGATTTTTTAAATATTTTCTTGTTATAATTATGCATTCGTGTAGAGGTTTTTAATGCACTGAACACGATTCCAATGTTATTTTTTATAATGTTCTTACTATGTTCAAAAATAGCATTATGTACACTATACATATCCAGTAGGGTGAGGACACTGACCCGGGAGGGTGGATGGATGAATTTTGTGATGTTTTTTTCTGCTTGAGTGGGTGGATAAAATTTTGTCAAAATTACCTTGGTCCCTTCTTATGATTTGTTCTTAAAATTTAAAAATTTCCTGTGGGTGGGACTGTCCCCTCTACTGGATATGTATGATGTACATAGCGTCGTAATTATGAGGGGGCTAGTGAAAATCCCAAACCTGAAATTTTTTATTTTTTCGGGGAATGAAAATGACAATTTTTCCAAAAAAATCCAAAATCCCCCGCCCCCCAATCTGGACCAAAAATTACGGCGCTGCATGTATATGACATAGTGAATAATTTTTGACTTAATCCCGAGGTTTACGAAAAAATGTTGGGATCGTATTCAGAACATAAAAACCCTAAAATGAGAAAAAATTTCATTTTCGAAACGAACTTTCCCATGAAGATAACGATTTGACATTTACATAGGTGCATGCATTGTGAAAAATTTTGAATAAATCTCGAAAAAGATAACTTGTTTTTTTATAAGTCTAGGGTTTTTACACGCTAAACACGATCTAAAAAACATGAACATCTTAAACGAATTTTCTAATGAAGATATCGAGTTTTAAAGTTTTTTAATGCTAAATTACCTGACAGAACTTTCTAGCTCACCTAATCATACATGTACAAAGGGGTGCTGCACCCCCTCAATTCGTCGTATCGAGCGATCAATTCGTATCCGACCAACTTGCACTCCCCCTGCTTGTGCATATATGCACCTAATATTTTGAAATAATTTTTATTAAGTAAATACGCATGAATATTACAAATTCCAAAGGAAAAATATTCAAAGACAAAACTAGAGACTTTCATATCAAAATTATTACGAAAATCGTTTTGATAGTTTTTGGCATTTGTTCTAAAGCGTAAACCAAAGTTTTTTCGTGGTTTTAGACAGTACTACAGTTCTAATGAGGGGGCAAAATTTGGCGAGCTTTTATAGTTGTAGTGCAAATTTGACCATGTTTATGCCATTTTTACACTAAGGATGTTGACTTGCATTTAGCACTTTTTTTTATTTTGAATAAGTTTTGAAAATCTCAAGCAGGATTTATACTTCCGTCACGACACGACAGTGCATTTTTGTGTCGCGTGACACACCGCGAGTTGGCGTTCATAGTCTGTCTCGCGACACAAAAATGCACTGTTGTTTGCGACGCGACTATAAATATAATTGCCTTGCGACATGTCGTGGCGGAAGTATAAATCCTCTGTCATGAAAGTCCCTACACAAAACAAGTATAAAACAACACAAATAGATAGATTAAAATAATAAGATCATATAGGTTATATTTATATTTGAAACCTTCTTAGAGACCGAGAGCTAAAATTTTTAATATTTTTGGTTTTTGAAATATTAGATTGTTCAATAAGTATTGTCAATTTTTTTGGTATTTGGTATGCAAGCTCTATTACTTTGATTGAACATCCTAATAAATCAATTTATACCATTTTTGGATTCTTCTGCAAAATATCGGACATCAAATTCAGAATCTTCTATAAACTTGTTCAAAATCGGGAGGACTTCAGCCCGGGTTTGGCTAAAAAATAGTTAATTTTTTGGTATTTGGTATGCAAGCTTACTTTGGATCAAGGGCTTTGCCAATTTTAGATAAAGTTTTAGCAACATTGAAACGAACATTTGGGACAGGATCCTCAGCGAGCTAAAATTTTACTTAAATTTTTTGTAATTAGCTTATACCTTTTTCAGCACTGGAAAGAAATCACTCATAATCAAATCTTTGCCTATAACTTCTGCCAACACATTGAAGCAGAACAAACATGTCATACGATGAAGATAGTTGGTATCATTAGCAAGGGCGACAACCTTGGGCATGATACTCTTTTGACACCATTCAATGCCAAATTTTTCTGTTAGCTGTTTGAGAATGCCAGTAGCGGCTTCACGAATCGCATAAACATGATCGGTGAGCCAAGTCATGCAGAGATTCAAAAGTTTTTCTTCGAAGAATTTTTGGCCCTAAAATAATGAATTAGAGATTTGATGGGTACATAGAGATTTCTCGAGATTCTCGACAACGTTGTTGAAAAATCGTTGTCGCGCGACAATGTTCGACAACGTTTAACAGCGTTTTTTATTGAGCTCGACAACGTTTCACAGCTCATTTAACAGTGCTTTTTAGGCGTGACAACGACTAACGAGCACCCTAAACGAGCCTTAACAAGCAAGTTTACATACCAATTGTTCGGCCAAAAGTGGCATGTATTCAACAATTGCCAAACGAACACGCCATTTCCCATCTTCAGCTAATTCAACAATAGCTGGTAAAAGAGAATATGTGAGTTCATACTGTCCAATCACATCACTGACCTAAAATAAAGTTATATCAAGTTAGCTTATACCCCAGCCTTGGGTTACCTTATCTAAAGAAGAGATGATGTTCAAACGAACTTCTGGAGTTTCATCTCGAAGCATATGGAGGAAAATTGGGAGCAAATGCTCAACCGTGCTTTTCTCTCCCAATAATGGTGCTAATCCCATGACAACCGATGCAAGCGCAATCTTGACGTGTTGGTTAGCATCCGATGAAAGAGGTTTGATCACCGGTAAAATATGCTCGATTATACCCTTTTCACGCTGATCTTTCGGAAGGGCTGCGCAGAAAGCTAAAAAGCAAATTTAATTTTTAAATTTTTTACAAACAAACCTTGTAATTTGGTAGCAGAAATGTCGCGAACCTCTCCTTCTGGATCTTTAAGAAGGTTGGTGTACCAGTTGATGATCTCATCAGCCGAAATTTGAGGCCCAAATGCTTCTTGGATCTAAAATAAATTTTTTTAATCTTCTGAAAATTAAAAATCGATTTTCTATTTTTTCCAATGGGGTACTTCCCTCGATTTTGGTGTCAAAAATCTTAGAATTTTGTCCTGGTAATCGTTATAAGGTTTTGGATCGCATCTTCACATTGGTAATCGTTATAAGGATTTGAATCACACCTTCAAAAGTTAGTTCGGATACACTGACATTACACGTTTTTTAAAATAAAATTCGAAGGAATTTTGATCTCAAGAAAGGTCGAGCGCAACAGGAAATTCATTCGGGGCACGAGGGAGAGCGCTGCAGTCAATCGCTCGGACCAAGAGGGGAAAGGATAAATGAAAAAAGAGGAGAAGGTTTAGGGGAAAAAGGAGAAATGTAGAAGGGTGGGGGAAGAAAAGAGAAGGGGGCAGAAGGAGAAGAGGGAAGGAGGAAGGGGAAAGGAAAAAACGGGAGAAAGGTACAAAGGAGAAGGGGAGGGAGAGAGAAGGGAAAAAAGGAAATGAGATGGGAGAACCGGCTCAAATAGCGCCTGAGGCGCGTCGGTCTAGGAACTTATTATTATAGTCAACCCTCGATAAGATGCCACTCAGGGGACCGGCCCCAAGGTAAAAACTCGGTTTCTAGTTTGTATATAGTAAAAACAGAATTGATACCTCAACAATCTTCTCAGCTGCCATGTAACGAACACGCCAACTTTTGTCTTCAACTAAATCCTTGATAATTGGCTTGACGGTTGCCAATTCGCGTTCGTTTTTTAGTAAAGCTACGATGATGATGCCAGCTTCTACAGCCAAGAGACGAACAGAATCCTAAAAAAAGGTTATCTCAAAATATGAACTGTTAAATACCTGTTCATCTTTAGCCAAATTTTCAAAAACTTCCAAAAGATCGGATTTAAGGTAATCAGGCTCAAGAACTTTTGCAAATTCGCCTAATTTTGCAGTGGCTGCACGACGAACCATAGGAGTATCATCCCGGCATAAGAGGCGGAAAGCACTAAAATTATGTAACAGTAATATGAAAATTTTGCGCCCCCCCCCCCTCGACACCCGGGAGAGGTTTAGTGTCTCCACCTTGAAAAATATAAATTGTTCTCACTTTCTCAACTCTTGTTTCTGAGCTGGACTAGCTCTTGCATACGCCACACTAAAAAGTCCACAAGCCGAAGTTCTTGAAGTGAACCAATCCCCTTGTGCCAAACGCAAAATCATTGG
This sequence comes from Acrobeloides thornei, assembly GCA_034699885.1. NCBI lineage: Eukaryota > Metazoa > Nematoda > Chromadorea > Rhabditida > Cephalobidae > Acrobeloides > Acrobeloides thornei. Next base: position 17,544 of record JAQGCP010000201.1, read on the forward strand.
AATAAAATGCTCTTCCAACGCAGCGGCCGAATGTTTGTCCGCAATTTTTCGAAGACTTTCTACAGCCTTGTCACGAACCACAGTTTCTTCGATATTAGCCAAGTTTTCCAATGGCGGCAACAAACAATGGACAAAGTCAGGTCCACCAACTAGTGGAGTAAAGTTGCCAAGTTGTTCGGCCAAAACAAGTAAAACTTCATCTTCATCATAGATGGTATCGGTTAAGAACTGGATTAGTTCTTTGCGAGTTCGTTCTACACCCAGAGCCAAAGCGATGGTGGAAAGTTTACGAATGGAATTTAACCGAAGTTGAACATCTTCATTTCGAAGTTCGTCAATAAGAACAGCAATTGGATAGAGGCTGTCCTCAGTATCTTCTTGCATAGCAACAGGAGCTGACATGATCGATGGAGTTGTTTGCTTCAAAATAAACAATATATTTTCTTATTCTTGTTTTGAATAATGCACGATAACCTCATAAATCGACAAAAATAAAACAAATAATTAGGGCTGAGCATTTTGAAACCCCGCAGCTGAGATCTCGTTACCTATCAATAAAAAGTTGCGAGGTTTCATCAAATCCCGCAGGTTTTTATCAAAACCTGCGGGATTTGATGAAACTCTGCAACTTTTTATTGGGAGATCTCAACTGTGGGGTTTCAAAAACCCCGCAAAACGCTCAGCCCTACAAATAATTAAGCAAAATTGAAAGCAACTCTATGGAGGCCATCCATAAATTACGTTCCAAAATAAGGGGGGGTCTGGGCTTATGGTTACGGAAATTATAAATTTTTTACTTGGAATAAATCAAAAAGTTACGTTCCAAGGGGGGGGGGGAGAATAACCATTTATGGTTTGGAACATGGAGGGAGTAAAAAATCGCGATTTGTTGAAACGTAATTTATGGAAGTCCCTTATTATGTATGTCATAATCAGGGCTGCATCGGAACAAAGTGGGAACAGGCTCAAAAAGTATGTTCCCGAAAGGCTGGCAGCATAATTTTTTTAATGACACAAAAATGCTTTTCAGGAAGGGCACTTCACTAGAGCAATATAAGTTTTTCAGCTAGATAAGAAGATATCTTCTAAAAACTCAAAGTTCCATATGCATCCCTGCATGGTCGTATTACATGGGAACTTTCGAGGTTTTTGAAGCTATATTTTTATCTAGCTGAAAGACTTATGTTACTCTAGTGAAGTTCTCTTCCTGAAAAGCATTTTTGCGTCATTAAAAAAATTATGCTGCAAGTCCTTCAGGAACATACTTCTTGAGCCTGTTCCCATTTTGTTCTGATGGTCATAATGTAGAAAATATTGCCGAACTCTAGCCTGGAAGTCAGCAGGTTTGAATAATTTAGCCTTTGAGATATATTGTTTTTAAAAATCTATTTTTTAAAACTAATCATTGTAAGCATTTTTGCGTCATTAAAAAAAGTTCAATCTATGAAATCGAAAGAAAAAACTAACAATCAATTAAAAAAAAATCAAAAATCCTAAAATTTTATAAGTAACAGCTGAAGAATACACCTAATCCTAATCAATGGAAGATGTTTTACACCTCGCGCTAGAAATAAATGGATAAGCTCGCTTCACTTAAGGATGGAGTGCCTGTGTTTCTATATGTATTGACTAAGAGTATGTGAAGAAACCAAAAATTTTAAATGTTTCTGAGTCAATCTTTGGCGCGAATTTGAGTTATTGGCGAACTCTTTGTGAAAATTACTTTTTTGTTAATTGTGTCTTTAAAGCAGCAATATGGACAAGAATTAGGATTAATGTTTCTGGTAAATTTCCAGCTCATGTTAATACATATCAAGATTATTATTGAATATTTGTCTTGATGTACAACTTTTTAAATATATTTTTAAGAGCATTACCTTTTAAATTGAAGGCAAGATGATTTTATTTTGAATTTGGGAGGGCGGTATCAAAACAGCTCCATAAAATTAAAGGATAGAGCAAATGGGAAAAATTTGGAAATGTTAAGATAAATTTCGGATTAATGATCTCTTTCTTCTGTTCCTAAAATGAATCCTTCTGAATGTTTTCTGATAAAATACATGGTGTATAAAAAACCGGAATTTGGGCGATTTGATCACGTTTTTTCGACCGAAATTTTTTTTCAAAATCCTAAAATGACCCATATAGAGGTAATTTTATACGGGAAATTGATTGCGCGCATTCCTGAAGGCTTCATTAAATCATCAGAAAATGGAGATTTGTTGTCTAGTGATTTGTCTCATTGATTAGTCGTTTATAGAGATGGGGGTACTTTGCGTAGTAAGCATCAGAAAATGGATGAATGGTGGTTTGTTGTCTAGTGGTTTGTCTCATTGATTAGTCATTTACAGAGAAAGGTGGGGTACTTTGTATTGTAAGCATCAGAAAATGGATGAATGGTGGTTTGTTGTCTAGTGGTTTGTCTCATTGATTAGTCATTTACAGAGAAAG
>JAQGCP010000202.1:0-19992 GCA_034699885.1 Acrobeloides thornei
TTTACGATCGTACGATAGCTTGTGGGGCCGTCGTACTTTCGTACGATAGCTTGTGCCGTGCTTGTGGCGACCCTTAGTTTTGGGGCTAAAAATACCCCTAGGCAAATATTTTTTATCGATTTTGGACACTGCAAAAAGCAATGGCTCCGTGCGGACTTGAACCTTATGCGTGCAGTGGGCGCCACTTCGCACTTTGCTAAAGTCCGTTTCTGCCGCCAATGGAAACAAAAGTCCGGGGACAATGGTCAAGTGGTCCAAGGCACCGCCCGTTCGATCTAGCAAGTTAAGGAACGTTGGACCCGCAAGTTCGATCTTGTTAGTTGATTTTCAAAAAAATTCTTTTACAAAAAATGGCGCAAAAAATTTTTGCTCCATTGTTTGTGGAGCAAAAAAAGAAATTTTTTGAAAATCAAAATTTTTGCACTAGCGGGATCGAACTTGCGGGTCCAACGTTGCTTAACTTGCCTGGACCGGCGGCGCCTTGGACCACTTGACCATTCCCATTGGTGGCACAAGGACTTTATGTAACGGTCAAATTTTGTGAAAAACGTTATAATGTAATCTTCGATTTTTTTTGGTGTCTCATTTGTAGTTTTTGCAACCTCAATAACGTCCGAAGGTTTGTTGTAAGCGACTCTTGTTTATAAGATGCTCGTAGAAGATAACATATCTATTTTCGTACTTAACATTTTCCATTTCAATTGGCTGCTTAGCAACCATTTTAATAATCTTAAGAAAATGTCTTTCGTGGACGCGTTTTTAATTGAAATTTAATCGTCGTGTGAGCGTGTTATATTTAACTTGATGCTATTAGGTTGTTGACTAAGTATTGTTTTTCAAGAAATAGGTAAAAAATTGATTTTTCTATTTTTTACAAAAATTTTCATGAAAAAATAATATCACTATCGCGTTTTTTGCATAAAATTACCCCGAGGCAAAAATTTTCATCCATTTTGGACGATGCAAAAAGCTTTGACTTCGAGTGGGATTGAACCCGGGTCTTCAAACTTGAAGTCTATGATGCTATCCACTAGGCTATGTTTTTTCCACTATGTGTTTTTTGGCCTTTCCAGGGTTAAAAACGTGTGGAAAATCCAAATTTGACATTGTCGAAGCAAAAAACGCGTCCCTGATTCAGGGAAAGCCTGTGTATTGAAGCGAAAAATCGCATTTCCATAAATTTTTTAGGTAGCATGAATACGGAAAGTGTCCGTCTTAGCACCTAGTAGATTGAAAATTTTTTCACTTTTATTTTATTTTTTCTACTAATATATTCTCTCTAAAATGGACGAAGGCGATGAGTACGTACCACAGATAAGCCAGATGGACTATAGTCTAATGGAGCCGGGTGGCTATAACAGTGGTGGGATGTCGAATGGGAGTGGTTTAACCAACATTTCCTATTATGAAGGTGCACCGAATAACGCTAACAGTCTCACTAGCCTACAACAAATGACTAATATGTATGGGGAAGCGTCGACGTCTGGGGGTAAGACGACTAACTTTTTTCTATAGTCTATTTCAGCGAGAGAGAAAAAACTGCCCACTTGGCCAGATGGCTAAAACGCTGGACATGAGTATTATTGACACTTATAGGCGCTGGTTCGAATCCCACCAGGGGTGAAATCTTTTTTTACCGAATCTTAAAAAGTGGTTAAAGCAAACCCCCTTAAAAATATGCATAAAAAAGCGTTCTAGTCATTTTTCCACGTGGGCAATTTTCTCTCTCTCGCTGAAACAGACTATATATACCCCCTATTTTAGGTCCGCAACACCCCATGTCACATCAAATGATGCCACCACAAGGCCGACCTCCACCTCATCCTCAAATGGATCCCCATATGGCTATGCCGAATATCCCACCCCAGGCGATGGCACCACCACCCGCTGCGCCACCAACCAAGGCGAAATCTAGGAGTAGAAGCAAGAAAAATGCAGCAAATTCTGCCGATGGTGCTCCACCGACACAGCAACCGTTACCACCTTCATATCAGATGATGGGTCCGGGGAGTGGAGGAGGTCCGGTGCAGAATCCGGCTATGATGGGACAGATGAGGCCTCCACCGCACATGGCTGGGCAGTATGAAGCTGCGTATTGGCATCAACAAGGTCAAATGCCGCATGGAAACTTTCCAACTGGTCAGATTCCAAACCAAGGTAGGAAAAAAACTGGGATACTACGCAAGGGGGCACCCATGTGAAAATTTTTTTCTGGAAAAGGGGTAAAAACATGCCTGATTCAGGGAATGCGTATTGTGTATTGAAGCGAAAAGTCGTAAAAATCGCATTTTTGCAACTTTTCGCTTCAATACACCGGCCTTTCCTGAATCAAGGAAGCGAAATTTTTGAAAAAATCGTAAAAATATTTTGGTGGAAATTAAACAACTTGAAAAAATTTTCGCTTCAATACACAAATCGCTCCCCTGAATCAGGGCCAAGGAAGCATGATCAAAAATGCAAAATTGCCATTTTGAAGGGAGTAGCACTTTGTTTTCCCCAAAATCTCTCTACCTCTACTTTTTAGGACCACCCCAAGCCCATTTCCGCCAACCAGTGCCCCAACAATATGGCACACCTTATCAACAAATCCCACCACAACAAGGCTATCCCGGCTACCCACCTCACATGCAAATGCAGCAACAACAACAACACCCTTACTATGGACAACAACCGCATCCGGCAGGAGGCTATCCACACCAATACCCTGGTGGGATGCCACCACAAGGCCAACAACAACAACCACCTCGATATGGTGCTCCCGGACCAGGTGGACCTCAAAATCCGCAACAGCAGTACTATGTGGATCCGAATATGCAAGCATATTACCAACAAGGTGGCTATCCACCGGGCGGAGGAGGAGTCCCACCTGGGTACCCACAAGGCGCACCAGGCAAGCCGGTGATGCCACAAGGTCAAAATGCGGCTATGCAACAACAAGCTTATCCACAACAGCAGGCGAAAACGGATGCTGGACAGAACCAAGGGCAGACGGCGATGTCACCACATTATAGGGTAAGGGGGTTCATCAAAAATCGAAAAAAATTGAAAAATTTTCGATTTTTGACGAACGACGTGGAAAAAGAAAAACAATTTTTAAATTTAGATGCAGCCAAACCAACAGAGTCAAAACCCACCTCAAAACGAATGGTCACAGCGCGGCTATCCACCCTCAGCACCAGCTAATACCCCATACTACCCGCAACAGATGACACCCCAACAGCAGCAGCAATACCAAGAACTCCAGGCCTATCAAATGGAATTCGAAAAACTTCGTAACCAGCCGCAGCGCACGCCGGAGATCATGCAACGTGCCGAGCAACTCCAACAAAAAATGGGCTACATAAAAGCACAACTACAACAAGCCAGTCAACCGGCGATGATGCCACCCCAGCAACCCCCACAACAGCGACAACACCAACCTCAAATGCCACAATACCCGCAACAACCACAAATGCATGGACAAGGGGGTCCTGGCCCAGGTCCTGGTCCAATGATGAACTCGACGGGCTATCCTCAAAATAATGCGGGCACACCCGCACAATCGCAGATGCCACCAGGGAATATGCAAATTTCGATGCAAGGTGCGTCTAGGGAGACTGCTCCGTCAGCAGCATCTTCAGTGGCTGTTATGCAAACTGCGCCAAATCAAGTACAGGTAAGGATTTTTGGGGGTACTACACAAGAGGGGGGTCACCCACGTGAAAAATTTTTCAAAAATTCGTAAAAATTGAAAAATGTTTACGAACTTTTCGATTTTTGATGAATTTTTTTCAGGTGAATATAACCCCAGAAGCACCCTGTCGGACCCTAATCAGTGTCTATCATCAATACCCTGCACCTAATACGTCAACCAATGTCACCACACCATCTTTATCAGCATCTGGAGAATACCTAAACACAACGGTCAAGGACTCCATACCACCCGAGCCGATCCCATCGAGTATGGTGAAAAAAGAGCAGGAAGCTAGGCAACAACAACAGCAGCAGCATCAGGCTACACTAAGGCAGCCTGAATACCAGTCACCACAGCCCCAACAATCGGTGCACTATCAACAACCTCTACAACAACCATATCAGAATATTTCGAATACATATCAAAGTTCTCAGGTATAGTCTACGTATATATCGAAAAACTTCAACTTGAATCAGGGAAAATGTATTGAAACGAAAGGCGAGAAATCACAAAACTTCGAAAAACTTGATAAAAAATGATTTTTCTTATGAATGAGATTACAAATTATAGTAGAAATATCATAATTCAAGATTTCACTACTCGCGAAATCATGAATTATGATATTTCTACTATAATTTGTAATTAAATGAGATTAAAAATTATGATAGAAATATCATAATCCAAGATTTCACTACTAGCGAAATCTTGAATTATGATATTTCTATCATAATTTTTAATCTCATAATGAGATCACGAATTATGATAGAAATATCATAATTCAAGATTTCACTACTAACGAAATTTTGAATTATGATATTTCTACTATAATTTGTAATTTCATTCATAAGAAAAATCGATTTTTATCTAGTTTTTCGAAGTTTTGGCAAAAAATGGTCTTCAGCAAAGTTGTACAGAAAATTTTCCTCTATCAGATGGAATCAATTTCTGGAAATGACACCCCTCTAGGGGTAAAAACATGCGGGGAAACCGAATTTGACATTTTCGAAGCGAAAAAACGCTTTCTTGATTCAGGAAAAGCCTGTATATTGAAACGAAACGTCACAAAAATCGCATTTTTGCCACTTTTCGCTTCAATAAATGAATTTCAAAAATATCGTACAAAAATTGGCACGAGTGAAGTGGTCCAGTAAGGAGCTAGAAATTTCTTGTCTCCTCATAATTTTTTAGGCTAATTTGGACTCGATGACATCTTTATCCACTCCAGTTTCGGCATCCAACCAAAAAGTGATTACTCCACCACCTCCCCAACCAGTGCCGTCAATGACAACCATGTCGAACGATACATACTTTTCAAGGACTTCATCCGAATCGTCGCTTACGAATCACACAAATACTAGTCTCAAATCTTCATCCAGGACAATGTCGAGGGATTCCATTCCTCCCCCAAATATTGAATTGAAAATGAACAAAGACGAGACTCCAATTCAGCAGACCCAAGAAGAATCGAAGAAAAAATCGACGAGCCGACGAAATTCGACGATTTCAACAGAGACTGTTGAGGTGAGGAAATTTTTTTAAAAATCTTTCGTATCCGAAATTTTTGATCAAGTAAAATGTGGACACCTTTTGCACAAAAAGTGAAAGTCATTTTTTAACACACCATGGGTCCGACCTTGAGTTACACCCGACCCACGAAGTTGTATATAAAAATTTTAGTCCTTACCACCCAAGTATGAACCTCCACCAGTCATCGAACCATTTGCTGTTGCAGTCGAGAATTCTTATCCAGAAGAATATAAGATCGAGAAAATCGAAAATTCTATGGCTGTCGAAAAAGCTCCAGAAAAAGAAAAGGAAAAAGATCCGGATCCAGAACCGGCTCCAGCTCAAGTTGAAGCCAGATCTCCAACACCTGAAAAAGAGCCTGAACAAATGCTAGAACTTGAAGTCAATCATGTCGGACAAGAAGAAGAAGCTCCCGAGCAGGAAAAAGAAGTCAACGAAGATGAAACAGAACCACCGGTTCGTGAGCCCACACCAGAGCCAGAAAAACCTCAAGAAGATGAACCAATAGAAGAGCCTCAAGAAGATGAACCAATAGAAAAGCCTCAAGAAGATGAACCAATAGAAGAGCCTCAAGAACATGAACCAACACCTGAAATTGAAGTCGAGAAAAAAGAAACCGAGCCAGAACCAGAACCTCAAGCACCACGGTCCGTTTCAGCCGCTTCTTCAACCTCTACAGCACCCATGAAAACGACTGAAGAAACCCCATCGGAACAGCCAGACGTCTCGATCGATGATTCCAAACTCACGACCGAAGTTGATGAAGAATCAATTCAAGTTGATGAAGAACAGGAAGAGCCAGAAGAGCCTGAAACCCCCGAGAAGCCAAAGAAAAAAAGAGGAAGACAACCAAAAGCTGCTGCAGAAGGCGGCTCGGAAAAACGTGGCAGAAAACCAAGAAAACCTGCTGTGGAGAAACCCGAAAAACCCGCAAAAGCTGGAAGAAAGAGGAAGAAGGATGAAAGCGAAACGTATGAGCCCGAAGAAGAAGACCAAGAATTCGTGCCCCAGCCTACAAAAAGAGGTAAAAAGAGAAAGGTGAAAGAGGCGGTTGTGAAAGAGGAAGAGGAGGAAGAAGAATTCCCACCAGCAGTGGAAATTGAGCCAAATCTCGAAGAATTTGTTGAAAAACGCAGATCTGGGCGAAAGAAGGCCGAGAAGAGATCATATGTGGATAAAGAGATGGACTTCGAGTTGGAAGATGAGCCGCTAATTCCTAAAAAGGGGCAAAAATCAAGGGACGAACAAAGAGTTGTTGAGATCAATGTGGATGAGTGGATTGTGGACAAAATTTTGGGTGTTCGCACGGCGAAAAGAATGGTAGGCTTTTGATTTCACCAAAAAAATTTTAACTTTAACAAATTGCAAACACAAAAAGAGACGGCGCATTTTTTTTAGCTCGACGAGACGAGCAAAACGACACCAAAATTATTCAATTTGATAATTGTTTTGGGTTATTGAAACGAAAACTCTGAATCAGGGTTTTCGTTTCAATAACTCAAAACAATTTTCAAATTGGATAATTTTGGTGTCGTTTTGTTCGTTTTTTTTTCAGAAAAAATGATTTTTTTCAAATTTTGACGAATTTTTTGTCAAATAAAATTGAAAAAATTTTTTGACAAAAATTTTTTTAGGTTAAAAGAAAGAAAGCCAAAGAAGCGAATGGTGAAGAACAACACCCATCAACTTCAAACACAACAACCGAAACGAATGGAGAAAAGGTTGCCGAAACGAATGGAGAAACGGAAAAACCCGTCGAAAAACCTCAAGAATCTGATGACCTCTCTGATAAACCCAAAATTGAGCCCATGGAAACCGAAGAAACACCTAGCACATCCAATGAACCCAACAATACCGAACCCCAACCAGAAGTGGAAACCCCCAAAGAAGAGGAAGAGGAGGAAGAAAAAGAAGAAAACCCCGAAGACTATGAAGAAGTCGAAGCAGAGGTGGAAGAAATTTTCGTCAAGTTCAAAAACAGGTCCTATCTGCACTGTATGTGGAAATCGGTGGAGGAACTCGAAGAGCTAGACAAGCGCATTTTGGGCAAGATCAATCGTTTCAAGGCCAAGAATAACATCGAAGCCATGATTGACGAAGACGAGTATTTTAACGAGGATTATACCCAAGTTGAACGGGTCTTGGACGAGAGTGTCGATGAGGAGACCGGCGAGAACTACGCTTTTGTGAAGTGGAGGTCGTTGTCGTATGAGGATTGTACTTGGGAGCTGTTCAAGGATGTGCCCGAGAGCAAGATTGAAGAGTTTAGGAAGAGGAACAACACAGTGGATACGTATAAAACGGTAACAAAATTTTATAAAATTTTTAACAAAACTAAAAATGTTAAAATAGCTTCCCTGATTCAGGGAAAGTAGTGGGTGTAGTCTATTTTCGCTTCAATACACCTTCCCTGAATCAGTGCCAGGGAAACATTTTCATTTTTATAGAAAGAACGCCTGCGACCATCTTCCCGAGACTGGCAAAAACTCCCAGACGAGAAAGAATGGAAAGACGGCAACACCCTGCGCGACTACCAATTCGAAGGCGTCAACTGGCTCCTTTTCTGCTGGTACAACAAGCAGAATTGCATCCTGGCCGACGAGATGGGTCTCGGCAAAACCGTACAGACCATCACCTTCCTACAGGAAATTTACGACCAGGGTATCCACGGGCCTTTCTTGATCGTAGTGCCGTTGTCTACGCTGCACAATTGGGAGCGCGAGTTCGAGACGTGGACGGATATCAACGCTGTCGTGTACCACGGAAGTGCTCAGAGCAGGGAAATTATTCAACAATATGAGTTATTTTATCCCGAAGATCCGGATGCGAGAAAGAAAAAGGTGTTCAAATTCGACGTGCTCATCACTACATATGAGATGGTGGTGTCTGATTGTGAAACGCTGAGCAGGTAAAAAAATTTACAATCTTGGGGTGACCCCTTGATGCACAATTCTGGGGTGACCCCTTGATCCACAATCCTTGAATGACCCCCTCCATGATCCACAATAGTTCCCAAAAAATTTTTTTCGACACAAATCCATTTTAGATTCAAATACCGAGTCTGTGTGATCGACGAAGCGCATCGCATAAAAAACCGAAACTGTAAACTTCTCACCGGTGGCTTACTCGCTTTCAGAATGGAACATCGTGTCCTACTCACCGGCACCCCACTCCAAAACAATGTCCAAGAGCTGTTCTCACTGCTCAACTTTTTGGAGCCCACTCAATTTTCCAACTCCGAAGCATTTTTGGAGCAGTTCGGGCAGTGTCAAACGGAGGAGCAGGTTCAAAAATTGCAAGAAATTTTGAAGCCTATGATGTTGAGACGGTTGAAGGAAGATGTGGAGAAAACGTTACAGGCCAAAGAAGAGACCATTATCGAAGTCCAGCTGTCGAATATCCAAAAGAAATATTACAGAGCGATTTTGGAGCGAAATTTCAAGCATTTGTTAAAGGGTAAAATTTCGTAAAAAAAATTATAAAAATATCATCTGCCACTATACAACAGGGAGGCCTCCACGAATCCGAATTTGACATTTTCGAAGCAAAAAATGAACAAACGCTTCCCTGATTCAGGGAAGACGTATTGTGTATTGAAACGAAAAGTCGCAAAAATTTTGCGGGGAATCCGAATTTGACATTTATAAAATTCCTCGGATTCAATAAAAGCTGTATATCGACGCGAAAATTCGAGAAAATAACATACATTTTTGCCCCAAAAGGGGTCGTTTTTAGACAAAAATCGCATTTTTGCGACTTTTCGCTTCAATACACAGGCTTTCCCTGGATCAGGGAAGCGTTTTTTCGCTTCGAAAATGACAAATTCGAATTCCTCGCATGTTTTTACCCCTAGAAGGGTCATTTCTAGAAAAAAATTTCGAAAAATTTTTCATAAAAATATCAAAAATTTTATTTAGGAGCCAGTGCCCCGTCACTAATGAACACAATGATGGAGCTCCGAAAATGCTGCAACCATCCATTTTTGATCAACGGCGCCGAAGAACAAATCTTACAAGAGCTGAAACAAGCCCATCCCGACAAGCACGACGATGAAATCCAACTCAACGGCCTCATTGAATCGTCGGGCAAACTCGTGCTGATCAACAAGCTACTACCTAAACTCCATCAAGATGGGCACAAAGTGTTGATGTTCTCGCAAATGGTTCGAGTGTTGGACATCATTGCCGAATTTCTCGACCACATGAACTATCAATACGAACGCATCGATGGAAATGTTCGTGGAGATTTGCGGCAAATGGCAATTGATCGGTTTAGCAAGCCGGACTCGGAGAAATTCGTCTTTTTGCTTTGTACTAGGGCTGGTGGTCTGGGTATCAATTTGACCGCGGCGGACACTGTCATTATTTTCGATTCGGATTGGAATCCGCAAAATGATCTTCAGGTAACATTTTATAATTTTTACGAATTTTGCAATTTTTGATGAATATCTGATAACGTAAAAATTTAAATTTGTTCCATTTTAGGCTCAAGCCCGCTGCCATCGTATCGGACAGACAAAAATGGTCAAAGTCTATCGCCTGATCACCGCCAACACCTACGAAAGAGAAATGTTCGACAAGGCCTCATTAAAGCTTGGTCTCGACAAGGCCGTGCTCCAATCGATGGCACCGTCTATGAATAACCAACAACTGAGTCGGAAAGAAGTCGAAGACCTGCTTAAAAAGGGTGCCTATGGTGCAGTCATGGACGAAGATAACGAGGGCAGTAAATTCAGCGAAGAAGATATCGATACGATTTTGCAACGAAGAACACAAACTATTCGACTAGAACCTGGAATTAAAGGTTTTTTAATTTCAAATTTTCGTGTCAATAAACAACAAATCGTGATTTTCAGGGTCAACCTTTGCCAAGGCAAGCTTCACTTCTTCAAACAATCGTGAAGATATTGATGTCAACGATCCGAATTTCTGGTCCAAATGGGCCAAAAAAGCGAATATTGATGTCGATGCTGGAGAGAATGAGCTGATCGTCTCGGAGCCCAGGAATAGGCGAAAACGTTTCGAAGAGAATGTATTTAAAGATGGTGGTCAAAGTGAAGAAGGCGATGGGACGGATGATGATACAGGGTCGGGTACCCGAACTCCGCGAGGAAACGGCACCAAAAATGACAATGTGTCGAAGAATCGGAGTGGGAAGAAGAGGAGGATGCGCGAGGAAGATGATGACTATATCACTGGTTATATGCCGGATGAATTCGCTTTTAACAAAAGTGAATTCTTTAAGGTAAATAACAGAACAAATTTTTGGGGTCGAATCCTTGGGCTTAGGTTTAGGCCGAAGCAAGCCTAGGCTTAGGCCTAAGGATGGAAAACCCCATGTTATGGTATTCATTCTACTCGTCTCGGAGAGCTGAGTCGAATGGCATGTCTCTTTTTTTCAACTTTCTTCAAAAAAATTTTTTAGATCGAAAAACTTCTCAACACTTGGGGCTGGGGTCGTTGGAAACTTATCAAAGAAAAAGCTGAGCTCACCATTTCGGAAAGCGATATCGAACATATTTCAAGAACACTTTTGTTGTGCTGCATACGAGAGTATAAACTGGACGAGCGGATCCGAGAATTCATCTGGGCTCTCATCACTCCATCCGGTGGTGCCATCGGAAAAGGTGGCAAGAAAGGTGTCATCGGTGGAGGCCTATACCATGAAGGTATGTCAAGGAAAAAAATTAAATTTTATAAAAAGGATACCACCACCGTGCTCAGCATAGTCGAAAATCTTTAAACGACACCCATCAAGCCTATAAAAAAATTCAAAATTTAAATTTCCCTGATTCAGGGACATCGCGACAATACACAAAAAAGTTCAAATTTTTTTATGCATGTGTGTCGTTTAAGAGTTTGTGGATGTGCACGATGATTTTCAATTTTGAAATTTTTTTAAAAAAATCCAAAATTTAGGCTGGGCAGCACTTCCCGAATACAACCCACCAGCATTTGCGGTAGACTCCTCTTTCCAAAGACATGTCCAACGACACGCCAATAAACTTCTCACCAGGGTCTACCATCTTCAAATCTTGTATAGACAAGTGATTGTGGAAAAAGAGGCCGACATCATGGAGCAAGACAAAGCCCACAACGAAATCCAACTCTCCATTCCCATGATTGGCGACCCGCCAACCGACAAATGGGACATCCAATGTGATAAGAGTTTCCTCATCGGAATTTTTAAACACGGTAAAAAATGAAAAATTTCAACGACCCCAAAATTTTTTAGGAATGGAAAATTACGAGGCCATCCGAACCGACCCAAAACTTGTCTTCCTCGAAAAAGGCATCGAACAATTCCCCACAACCATTGAGCTAAACACCAGGTTCAAGAGGCTCGTACTCGTCCTACAAAGACAAGCAGATTCCCAGGCTGTCAAAAAATGGCCACCCCATGAACAAGCGGAATTTATGCGAATTTTGAGAAACTATGGGGTCAAAGATGACCCTACAAGTGCAAACGTGATCAATTGGGGTCGATTCCGGGAACTGTCGACGACATTGACCAAGAAAACCGACTCGGAAATGTTGGAGCAGTTGTACTGCGTTTTGGCTATGTGCACGAAACAGCAAGGAGGTAAAAAGTGAAAAAATTTTAATTAGTCTTAAGCCTAGGCTTAGGCTTAAACGTAGTTTTAGGCTTAAGCCTAGGCTTAGGCTTAGACCTAGGTCTGTTTTGTTCTTGAATTTTTGCGATTGTTGTTCTTTAAATACTTTGTAAAAATTAAATTTTCTACAATTTTGAGTTTTAACTAACTTTTTCCATTTTAAGGAGAACTTTCGGCCGTGGATCAAAAACGCGCCTCATCGGTGGAGCCAATTTCTGCAAGAAAAGCCGAAAAGTTGATGAACCGACTGCATTTGATGCGAAAAATCCACGCTATTATAACAACTGGTATACATAATGTGAAAAATAGTCTCAAACTGTGTTCCACCGAGGCCATGCCAAGTGGTTGGTCGGATGTGCACGACGAGCAGTTGTTGATAGTTGTCGATAAGTGGGGTTTGGAAAATATCGGCACGAGGACGAAGCAGTTGCCGGCGTTTCAAAAGGTAATAAAACATAAAACTTACATAATATATAAGCTTTATGTTATTTGTAGATCATCCACCCCGACGAGAAAACCATGCTCCGACGAGTGGTCGAAATTTGTACCACCATCGAGACCGGGCGGTGGAATGGCACCGCTTCCATCGACATGATCGAGGACGACGATCTCGATCTTGCCACCACCCAGATGATTGCCACACTCCAACGAACCCTTGCGACAGGCTCGCCTCGTAGTTCACAAGTGCGTCGTGGGCGTAGCCGAAAAGACAATTTGATCCCAGGTCTAACTGGAAAAGCTTCAAGTTCTTCAACAGCTTCGGTAAGTCTCGAATTAAACGAATCTGAGGAGGAAAAAAAGAAAAAAATTTTAAATTTAAAAAATGAAATGGACGCGATGGGGATCGAACCCGAGCCATCAAAATGAAAATCTACTTGCTTAACCATTACGCTATGCTGAACATAATTAAACGTCAAAATTTTTTAAATTCCATTTTTAGATGCAGCAAGCCGTCCTCAACGACTACACCCAACTTCTCGGCCTAGCAGCCAGTAGTTCAAATCTGAGTCAAGCCCAACAATTACAACAGCTACAACAACTCCAGGCGTTGTTCGCCCTCTCCGGGCTGGCGGCATCCGTCGGTGCTACGACGGCAACCAGCTCGCTGACTTCCAATACGACATCCAAATCGACGACCGCTTCGATTTTGGCCACGGATTCGGATGCGTTGAACTTGAGTAAAAAAGACACTCCAAAAAGTAGTGTGGTGACTTCGGCCAAGAGTGCAAGTGCTGGCGGATCGGGATCGAGTGGAGGAGGAAGTGCACAGGCTAATGCGTCCGCGGTTCAAAATCCATTGACATCGCTGTCCTTTCCAGAATTGCTGGCGTTATCAGCATTGCCCAAAGGTATGGTAGACAAAAGAAAAATTCGTTAAAAATTGAAAAATTCGACAAAAATTGAAAAATTCTGTATATTACAACGAAAACATGCGAATTTCGAAATATGACAAGCCCGTACCTTTATCCATGTTCAAAAAATCAAATTTTAGAGACCAACATTCATGTGGTCCATTCCGAGACTGGTGTACGCTTAACTGGCGACAAAGCCCCGAAACTCAAGCACCTCGAGCAATGGCTCATAGCCCACTCCAAGTATAAAGTTGACCTCAATTCGATGTTCGGCTTGTCCACGACCAGCACGAATGCATCAAGTACATCGGCTAAATCAACTCCCACAGCTACCCCAGCCAAATCGGCTGTTGTCACCAAGGCTTCTACAACAGCCACATCGGTGCTGTCGACGCCGATTGCTTCGACGTCAGAAGTTTCCCCAGGTGGAGGTCTAGAGCCGGGTGAGATACCGAAGCCGAAAGCGACGACGGCCACCCCTGCAACGGATCCAACAATTGGGGTGTTCCATCGGTTGACGGGAATTACCATGCAGAATGAAAAGTGCCCCACATTGACGAATTTGGCTGCTTGGTTGGACAAAAATCCCGATTATAATGTGCAGACAACACATGGGGCTATAGCCAAGGTAAAAATATTTAACACAAATTTTCAAATATGAGTTAGTCGTAGGCTTAAGCCTAAGCCTAGGCTTAGGCTTAGACTTAAGCGTTGGCTTAAGTTTAGGCTTAAGCCTAGGCTTAGGCTTAAGCTTAGGCTTAGACTTAGGCTTAGGCCTAAGCTTAACCCTAAGCTTAAACCTATTTTTTGACCCAAAATTCAATTTTTTTTAAAATTTTTTTGTTCCTCCAAATCAAAATTTCAAAATACATAAACATTTTTAGGCCACCTTACCAAAAATTTATGAATCTCGCATCGGTGGCGAATCCAACACCCTAGCCGGTCTAGCCAACTCGACATCGAACGCTACACAATCAAGCTCGTCCTCCTCATCAGCGGCATTAAATGCAGCGGCGATGGAGTTACAGATGCAAATGCTACTCCAACAAACCCTCATGAGCCAGATGATAGCCGCTGCTGGGTACAATCAATATGGTGCTTTGTTGGGTGCTGGCTCGTCGGGTGGTACCTCGGGTACGATCACGTCGAGTGCGAATAATGTGGCCGGGATGGATGCGGCGACATTGGCTGCGTTGAGTGCATTGGGTGTGCCTATGACTACTGGTAAGATAATCATAAAAATGAAAAAAGATTTTAAATTTTGTAATAAAGTATGTTTCACGTAGAAGTTCCAAAAATCGCATAGTGGAAAAAAGCATAGCCTAGTGGATAGCATCACAGACTTCGAGTTTGAAGACCTGGGTTCAATCCCGCTCGGAGTCAAATCTTTTTGCATCGTTCAAAAATGATGAAAAATTTTTAGGTAGCACCTCATCAACATCAAATAAAACCTCCAGCCTGTCCTCCGGTGCAACAGCGTCGTCCAATGCCTCGAGTGCCCAGGCTATGGCAGAAGCGGCTCTAGCCGCCGAACTTATGGCCACTATGTTAAATCCCACGGCCATGGCTATGAGCTCACTCCAACCATATTTGTCCATGGATATGGCTACTCTAACAGGGCTCAGCCAACTTAGTGCACTTACAGGTAATAAACAAAATCTTTTTGACGCAAGGGGGAACCGAACCCTTGCTAGTGTCGATGATCCGTAGCACCGGACCACTACACCATGGTGGTCACTGAATAACTCGTAACTAATTTCGACCTTGAATTACAGGGTGTATCAAAAAACCGGAATTTGGGCGATTTTTTCATGTTTTTTCGACCTAATTCTAAAAATTTTCGATTTTCACTTCAATACACACACTTTGATTCCCTGATTCAGGGTAGCGTTTTCAAGCGTTGGAAATGTCCAATTTTTAGGTACATCATCTTCAGCTTTAACCCCAGTTATTTCGGCAGCCTCGAATGCCACCACACCGGTCTCAATACCCACAGCCGCGGCGACACCAACACCGTCCAGTTCAACCCCACAAGCTGGCTCGAACTCGGCCACCCCACTAGCCGCTT
Source organism: Acrobeloides thornei (assembly GCA_034699885.1). Taxonomy (NCBI): domain Eukaryota; kingdom Metazoa; phylum Nematoda; class Chromadorea; order Rhabditida; family Cephalobidae; genus Acrobeloides; species Acrobeloides thornei. The sequence goes on from JAQGCP010000202.1 coordinate 15,234, forward strand.
CTGCTGTCAAGAAAAGTTCCGGAAATTCCAGTGCAACGAAGGGCAAATTGGATGCGGTCGTCGAAAAATTGGCTTCCTCCACGAGTTCGAATCCATCATCGTAAAAATGAGCTTTTAATATAAAAAATATAGGGTCTTTTTTTTATTTTGGAGCAAGTTTTAAAGTTAACAAAAATTTTAAATTTTAGAAAAAAATTTTGAGCCTTCGTGGGTTTTGAACCAGGGATGTTTGTGGCTTAAAAATGGGAGTGCTACACGGCGTACCAAAAAATCCGAAAAGTTGAGGCAAGGGTCACAATCAAATCGACTCAGCTCGTCGAGTGCTTCAAAACGAGTACCATATCATAGTTTTGATGTTAGGCCTAAAACGAATCATGCCATTCGATTCAACTCGCCGAGATGAGTAGAATGAATACCAAAAAAGCTGTCACTTTATCCACTCGGCCATGTGACCCATCAAAACCTCATGATATGGTACTCGTTTTGAAGCGCTCGGCGAGCTGACATTGCTTTTTTGATTTTTTTTCCTTGCCTCAACTGTTCGGATTTTTTTTGGTACGCCGTGGCTACTATTGAAAACTTGCTCAAAAATCTTTTCTATGCTAATTTATTTATGTTTATTCATTTTGTTTTCTTCTTTAAAAATTCGTTTCATTCTGTGTATTGAAACGAAAATCTGCCAGGTAGCTAATAATTTGTTTTTTCTTCTTCGTTTTTTTTTATAAATTACGATCTCGACAATTGCTCTGACTTGTTATTTTGTTTCTTTACGTGAACCCGTTTGATGTATTCATTATTATCAACTTGGTCTCTGTCTGTAAAATTTTGGCTAATTATAATTTTCACACATGTTGAGCTGTATTTTTTTTTGCTTAAATTTTTGATTCTTTTTGGGCTCAAAATCAGCTCAATTGTTTATGATTATCTAGCTGTCCTGGTGATTTTTTATAATTATCTTGAATGAATGACTGTATGGAATTTTTTATTTAAAAAAATATAAAAAATTTAGATAACATTTGAAAAAATTTTTAACAAGTTTGATATACCCCAGACGAAAATTGAAATTTAGTGTTCTTCTCTACGGTTTATTGATTGAAAATATGCTAAATGGAAGTAAATTCGGTTTTTGCAACGTTTTATACCACTTGCTCTATATATGGCGAGCAGTGTTCTACTCAGTGAGTGAACACAGAAGACTTGTCAGGACTCCTTCCAGAGGGTGTACCAGAGGTTTCGGGCATTCGAAAGCTGCTACGGCAGTGAGTAGCCCTTTTCTATGGCGATTTTGACAAAAAGTGATCTTCACAAAGGTTGTAACCCTACTTACGAGCTTTCAAATAAGTGGTCAACTAGCTCTTTACGATTCTTCTTTAAAAAGTTACAGCACTTGTTTTAAAATTAATAAATTGCTAATATAGTCTTTATCTTCATACAAGGGGGCGGAGAAGTCCTGGCAAAGGATGTACGAAGTCTTGACATAGGATGCAAAAAGTCTTGTCCATGTGTGCAAAAAGTCTTACATTAGCATAAAATGCAATAAGTCCTGACATGGTTAAAACAGCCGTATAACATATAAACAACCGATCAATTCATCGACTTTTTTCGTTTTTTTAAAAGCTTTTCATCAAAAATGTCCAAAATTTTCCATTTTTTCAACAAAAATCGTATTTTTCTGAGAATTTTCAGCTTAAAAACGGTCGTTTTCGAAAAAATTTTGTCGAAAAAAAGTTGAAAATCGAAAAAAACCGTAACCGAAAGAAAAATAACCGACCGAGACCACCAATAAACCGAAACCGAACGATTTGTATCGGTTATCCCTGCTCTAGGATGGAGGACTTGCATTCTGGGCCTCCAATAATTCGTCTCGAAAAAAACCCATTTCGCTCGCAGCCCGAGCCGCAAAAATTTCCATTTTTCAACAAAAATCGTAATTTTTTAAAGCATTTTTAGCTTGAAAAAGTGTTTTTCAACAAAATTTTTCGCACCTATCTGCGTGAATAAACATAAGGGGACCAAAGTGATTTTTGAAAAAAAAATCACCTTGGTCCCCTCCTTATGTTTTTTTCCACCCGCAGAAAGTAAAAATTTTTGGGGTTTGTACACGTATGGGGGGGATCAGTGCCGTAGGCAGAAAAATTTTAAGTGAGTAATTTATGGACTTCCCCCTTTTAGGTGGGGGAAGGGGTAATTTATGGATTTTCTTCATTTTTTCTAAATTTTCGGAATTTTAGGGGGTAATTACCCCGTCTACGGTACTGGGGGAGGGGGTACTCTACGGGAAAAATTAGAAAATCGGTTTTTTATTTTCTACATGGTATCCTGGGATACCCTGAAAAGCCTCAGAAGAGAACTCGTGAGTGCCGCAGGCACTCGGTCTCTAGTTTAAAATCTTTTTTAAATATTTTTATTTATCTTTAATTTCAGAAAAACATGAGATTTGTTGATCGCGACCGCCCAAAAACTCGTTCTAGAAGTCGAGGAAGGTCCCATAGGCACAGGTGTAAATATTCGTCTCGCTCCCGATCCAAAGATCTTGATCGACGTCATCATTATAGGTATTGAGGGAGTAGATGAAACATACAAAAAATAATTTGAGAAAAGCTAAAAACAAAGGGGGGGGGACAGCTAAGCCTATAAAAAGTAGAGACTCACAAACTGTCGTTGCTTCGTTCATATTGATATCTTTTTTATAGAATTCTTTTTGTTTTTACAAACAGGATGAACAAGGGGGATTGTCCCCTCCCCCTCAAAATTTTTTTCCGATTCCAGTACCCTGTTACTTGGGGCATCTAATCCGAAGTAATTTTTTGTTTTGAGTTTTGCATCTATTTTTAGAAGTCGATCTCCCACCAAATCACCATATAATAGTCACCACTCGATGAAGAAATATCGCAGTCCTTCACCGCAATATCCAAATACTTACAATTATGGTTATCCAGTTCCGATGTTTTCCAACAGTTCAAGTCATGTCCCCCATTATGAACGAGAATTGTCTCAAAAAGCTCTGACAATTACGGATGAGTATGTTATTGGGTTGTGAAATATTGAACAACGTCTTTATAGAATAATTCCTGCTAAAGTGAGCTATTTCGCAAATAGTATGGACCCTTGTTTTGTAAGGTATGTTGAAAATTTTTGGAGTTACTATACAATTTTTGACATTTATAAAATTCCTCGGATTCAAGAAAAGCATATGTATATTGATGCGAAAATTCGAGAAAATCATTTGTTAATTGGACTATTGGATTAAGTCATTGGTTATATATAATATTGCAAAAAGTTTGAGCCTTAAACTTTGAGAAAGCGTTGTTTTTAGATCAAAATATGTTATTTTCTCGAATTTTTGCGCCGATATACAGCTTGTCTTGAATCCGAGGAATTTATAAATATCAAATTCTGATTCCCCGGATGTTTTTACCCCCAGAGGGGGTCATTTCCAGAAAAAATTTTTCACTTGGGTTCCCCTCCCTATTGTATAGCAGAGCTGACTCTGTTGCTACAATATGATTTTTTACTTCAAATGATTTGTTTTTTATATGCCGTGTCCTTGCCAATTTTACTCAGAATGTTGTAAATAGAAGTGAAGTAATTCGATTATTTGGAATGTATGGAAATATTCTTGGATGTCATTGTCTTCCTGGTAAAGCGTATATACAATATTCGAATTCTTCAGAAGCCGATTTTGCTGTCTCCGCATTAAATGGATATGTTTGGAAAGGAATTGTTTTAGGTTTGTTTGGATTTTTCTCGAAAATTTTAAGAGCTACTACACAACAGTGTGAAAAATTTTTGTTCTGAAAATGATCCCTCTAGGGGTAAAAACATGCAGGGAACCCGAATTTAACATTTACGAAGCGAAAAAAATACTTCCCTGATTCAGGAAAAGCCTGTGTATTGAAGCGAAAAGTTGCAAAAATGCGATTTTTTGATAATACACAGGTCTTTCTTGAATCGGGGAAGTGTTTTTTCGCTTCGAAAATGTCAAATCTGGGTTCCCTGCATGTTTTTACCCTAGAGGGATCATTTCCACACAAAAATTTTTCACGTGGGTGGGGGGGGGTCTATTGCGTAGTAGCTCCAAATTTTATTTTTTTTAGAGGTTAAATTAGTTGGTTTAAAATCCTCGTTTTTTGAACAACATCAGACTAATACTAGGTAAAGTTTGTTGATTGTGCATCTAAATTATCATCAACATACATGCACAAGAGGGCATGGTGCACAAGTAGGGGGATACTTATCCAAATACGATGTGTTCTTGAAATTTTTTTGAAAACGACATGTTTTTGACCTTTTTTGGTCGCCAAACGTAAAAATGTTGTATTTTTGGTAAAAAATATGCAAATTTTGGTAAAAAAACATGTAATCTCGGGCCAAAATACGACACGTTTTCGCATTTTTGCCTCCGATTCGACGACATAGGGGGGGGACAGTCCCCTGAGTCATTTTGGATAAAAAATTTGTTGAAAAATTTTTGCCAAAAAATGACCAAATGGCAGTTTTTTGGAACATCATGTACTCCCCTTGTTACAGCACTGATTATCACTTATGTTTTAAGGTATCAAGAAATAATCGAACCAGGATTCATCGAGTCTGAATCATGCAACAACCGTCGAAGCCGCTCCCAGTCTCTTGATTCTGTTTCAGATTCTTCTTCATCTGCATTCCAGGAAACTATAAAACACGGAAATCTCCAAAATGCATCTATTGAATCAAAAGCGAAAATACAGATTAACTTATTGAATCGATTGTCGAAAAGAAA
>JAQGCP010000203.1:0-19949 GCA_034699885.1 Acrobeloides thornei
TATTTAGCATCTTTGTAGCTGCATTTATCCTTCAAAACCAACCACCACAACCGGTACATAAAGTCTTCGGAGTAGACTTCCTCTTGGACTTACCACTTTGGTTCCCATTCTCTTCAGTGGTCGTCGTAGAGCTAGATTCCTTCCTCTTAAGATTACTTTGTTCTATTTTTTTGGCACGCACGGCCTGGGATAGGTTATAAGATTGCTCGTTCACTGTCTTGAGATTCTTGGTTTAAGATTATTTATTGTATAAACATCAATTTAAAAGAAAATATACTTTAGAGATACATCCTTAGGCATGTTATTATTTGCTCATCCTACTACTATAAACGTATAATGTTTATATGTCTGTGTGTCCAGACGATCTCGGGAATGTTAGATATAAACTGTCAGCGCTAAAACAAAAGTAGGGGACGTTGAGAGAACGATTAGGGAACGTTTGAGAGACAATTGACACCAAAATCGTCGAAGTCGGAGACAAAAAAATTTTTCACTTTGTGTTTTTTATTTATTCTAGAGTAAAATCCGGGGTGCCGCTCGGAGTCATCTTGGAGAAACCCTGAGCGCTTAGCACTCGATCCTGGTACTCCTTAAAAAGCAAATATCCCAACAATTATTCCAATTAGCATAAAAACTAAATCAGCAACTGTAAACCAGAAGCTATAGCCTCTAGTGATCACAGGATTTTGAGTAACAAATCTTCGAGCATAATATACATCAAATCTTGCATTATAAAACAATAATGCAGCAAGTAAAAACAATGATGCCACAGTTGAGAAAATGAGTGACAAAATTCCAATCCAATAATTATTCTTGTGATAGAATGAAAGTAGGATGTGAAATAGGACTATTAATTGAGCGATGAAAGTGAGTACCATGAAAGCGATCACCCAGCCTTCGAATTCATGTAGCTATAAAATGCTGTAGTACAGACTGGACGCACTTTTTTTGCTAAAATTGAAGAAAATTCGAAATTTTAAGAAAGAGCCATGCAAATTGACTCAGCTCGCCGAGACGAGTAGAACAAATATCATAACATGGAGGTTTTCCATCCCGAGCCATGGCCGAGTGGCTAAAGTGACAAATTTGCAGTTTATAGGATAGGGTTCGAATCCCGAGTTGTCAAAATTCTATGAAACTTTTTTATATCTCTATCTTGGCCTCTAAGACACTTTGCAATCGTTTTTGGTCGTAAATATTTTTTAGAGCTATTAGTAATAATGATTTTAATTTTTATACAACCACAGCAAGTATTTACTGATTCAACAATGATTGCAAAGTGTCTTAGAGGCCAAGCAATAGATATGCAAAAATTTTCATGGAAGTTGAACAATTTCGAAGCGGGATTCGAACCCGAGCCTATAAACTGCAAATCTGTCACTTTAGCCAATTCACCATAGGCTTGGGATGGAAAACCCCATGTTATGGCTTTCATTCTACTTGTCTCGGCGAGCTGAGTTGAATGACATGGTTTGTTTTTAAAATTTCGATTTTCCTCCAATTTTAGCGAAAAAAACCCGCCATGTACGGCGCACAAAGATGTGCAGTTTTTTGAATCTTTGGGGAGTGTAAACCTCACTTTAAAATTAAAAAGTGCGGATTTTTATGTGTTTTGGCCCTTTTCATTTTCTACTCAAGACACATGAAAACAACTTACATCTCCAAGATGCTTAATAACAATTCCTTCATTATAAGCATGGTTATAAAAACGCCATCCTGGAGTAAAGAATGCAAACAGTGTAAAAATTGTTGCTGCAATAATAATTAAAAAGAAAGTGCCCTTTAAGCCATTCAAGACCATTTTCAAAAATCTGATACCTAAAATTGACATAATAAGTCTAGCCTCCATATAAACTGTTTTTCGTTATACCTAGACAAATAAACTTACAAAGAATAAAAAATATGAACTTGTCCCCCGCGGCATCCGAAACTTGCAAAAAATTATGCGCTGAACAAGCCCTTATAGCCGAATGGATAGGACTCCAGAATTGCAGTTTCTAACTTGGAGGGTTCGATCCCGAGTGCATTTTTATGTAAACATGCTATATGTTTTCAAAAAACAAGCATGTAACATCGTAAAACATATAGCATGTTTACTAACTGGATCGAACTCTCTCCTTTAGAAACTGAAATCTAGATTCTAGCCATTCGGCTACAAGAGCTTGTGCGGCTCCAACTTTATTACAAGTTTGGGAAGCTGTGCCCCTCCGATTTTACCAAAACCGGGCCAAAAATGTTATGGGCTTTTGAAGTTGGTAGTACCGAAATTCGCATAATTATAGTATGGTCCAAAGACATGTCCCAAAATCTAGCTAAAGGAAGTTTTTTTCAAAAAATTTTTGCGCCGTCGTGTTCAGCGTGAAAAGCTAGCCCAGAAACCGTCTTTAGTACCTTGGACCTTCCGAGTGTTAATTAACAACAACAACAACCACAAAATTAACTTATGTTGCTCATATGATAAATATCTATGTTTTCTAGTTAATTTATAGTATTAGGAAACAGGTTTTTGGCTGAAAATTTCATGACCAAAATTTCTTATTTTCAATCAAAACAACAATAAACAACAACCAAATTTGATTAAGGGATAGATTTTTTGGTAAATATAATCTCTTTTAATTGAAACTAGTTTGTTGTAAATCGTCTTCTCTCATCGTCCCCTTCAACTTTTGCAATGGCACTGAGGGTTTAAATCTAATGTTCTAAAGACCGTCTGGATAAACAAATAAACATTCCACGTTTATATTAGTAGGATACTTTTTAAATTGCAAAAAATATTTTTATACATTTATATAAATTTATAAAATCTACAAGTTTAGCTCAACAGGTTGAGAAATCCCATATGAATTTGCAGCCACCACTCTAATTTCATCTGCTTGATCAATCTTGATTTTTGTATTTTTGGTCGATTTCACGTGCCAATCTTGTTCAATAATTCTCTTCCAATAAACATGATAAATCTCTGCCTTGTCCGCTTCACTCCATTCCAAAAACGTTTCATCATTTTCCAAATTTGTTATTGCTTTCAAATCCTTCACCGCCGATGGACGCGTTATTATTCCTTCTTCCCTACAGTTTGCGAAGTTTTTCACATGCACCGCGCAAACTTCTGGCATAAAGTGAGAGACTGGGAATGAGCTATCACATAGATACATACAAGCCATGGGTACTTGGTTTTTGAGACAGCACTGGCTCTCATCGAGCTTCGGCATGGAGCAAGAAATAACCTTCTTCAGTTCATTGCTGCAGTTTTTGGGTATGTATGGGGATCGTATAATGTCGGTGTTAGATGTATCCCCACACATGGCTAAACAGCGTCTAGAGACTTCTTTTCTGTGGCAACAATCTAAAAAGGTCAATTTATCTCATTTAAAATACAGTCTACTCTCGATAAGCAGTCACCCCTGAGGACCGGGCAAAGGCGGTGGATTATCGAGGGTGGCGGTTTATCAAGGGACTTTTAAATTGAAAAGTGTTCACGGGAGCGGACTCTGGATGGCGAATTATCGAGGGTAGCAGCTTATCGAGTCGACGTTTTTATCTTTTCATCGACTCACAGCGATATACCTAGGCAAGAGCCAGTATGCTTATTTTTATGATACCTAGTATAGTTTCTGGTGGCTCAGCATCTGCTTTACTAACTTCAGCTTCATTTAGCTCAACATTTGCACTAGCACTTCCATATTGATCACTAACTACACATTTATACACCCCTAGATCATTCGAACTTGGTCCCTTAATCTCCAGCGTTGTGACATATTCTCTTAGATCATAAAACGACTTGTAAGCAAGGATCACCACTTTTGATTTGTCAATATCTTGAAATTCGGAGTTGTCACTTAATTTTTGCTGCCATTCAATTGTTGGGATGGATGTACCGCTGATTTGAAATCGGCATGCTAATATCACTGAAGGTGCGCCGGCTGGCACAAAAACACGATTTTTGAAGGCTTTGATTATAGGGGGTACACCGACGGTCTAAAATAATGTAATAAAGGTGATTTTGAAGAACTAGCTTCATGAACCTGGGGGGGGGGGGGTCCAGTTTGCAACCTTTTCTTTTTCTAGTAAAATTTTTAATTTTTTTATATACGTTGTATGGTATGCCTTATGAACTTTGTTCTTCGGACATTTTCCTAATGTCATAATGACTTACATAGAAGTAGACAATATCCGAAGCCAAAGACCTTTTTGATCCATCTGATGACACAGTAATAACATAAACATAATATTTTGTCCCTGGATACAACTCTTTCAAGATAGCCTGATTATCAGAAGTTTCTTCAAAAAATTCCGCATTTTCAACATCGGAACCAGGTAAATATTCGTCGTACACAACCTCGTATTTGAGATCTAGAGGATTTTCAGTTTCGGGTGGGATCCAAGAAAGTTTGATTGAATGAGAACTAATTTTGTCGATTTGAATATTTGTAGGTGGTAGAGGGGTGTCTTTGTACCTAAAAGAAATTCAATAATTTTCTTTAACTTTACTACTACCTCAACGTTTATAAGGCAATGCAAATCTGGGGTCACCCCACTTCTGTAAGCCACGAAAAATGGAATTGATCGCAGAAAAGCTAGCATAGCCTAGAACGTGGCTGATTTCTCAGAATTGTTCTGATTTTGGAAAATATCATCGAATGTATTTTACATGTTCAAGGGGGGACCGTCCTCTCCCCCACCACTCATCCATCGAACATTTTTGGCCTCCCCCCAAAAGGCAGTTTTTCAAAAAAACATAAGAAGAACTTTGGTTTTTTAAATTTTACCCCATTAGGGGTACCTACCCCTTGTCTACGCCACTGAGGGGGGATTAGCTTACCCTTTAACAAAACAACCAAACATCGATTGCATGTTCACTGCCAAACATGATTGATATCTCGACCAAGGAACTTGTTGATCTATTCCTTTTCCTTCACACAGACTAAAGCATGCATTATGATCCTTATCATAAGCTTCATCTATACAACACTCTGTATGATTCCTTCTTTGACTCAAACACTGCCCAATAGCGTCCATAAATGCCGAGCAATTATTCTGTTGGTTGAACAAATCATATATGTTAAAATCGTCCGGTGGTTTTTCGGGATTGCACAAAAAGTTGGTGCAAACGTCAGAGACACCATGTCGTTGACAACATTGTGCCACGTCAATAGAATAACTTTTAATAAATGTTAGCAATAAAAAGAAAATAAAACAAAACATTAGACGAGACTAGGTTAGGCTACAACTCTAAAATTTATAGGATGAAGTAAAAAAGTGGATTTTTGCGCGATTTTTTTAAGTTTTTAAATTTTACCGAAATAACCGTATCCAAAAGGCTTTAGAAATCCGTTTTCGACAAAAAATTTTAAATATTGAACAAAAGTGTATGCTGAATACGATCCAATCGGTCTTTTTGAGAAAAAGTCTTGTCTTCGAGTTAATATCCAAACTTTTTCAAAAAGTGGGTTTTTTAATGTTGCAACTTAATTTTAAATTGTTGATATTTGGCTATAGAAGTCGATTTTTGACGAAATTTTCGACCGTTTTAAAGTTTTTTTAGGTGGAAAATTGATTGTACGCATTGCGGATGCATGAAAATGCTTACATGACCCTGATTCAGGTAAAACCATTTGAGCTATTTTAAGGGTATGTCCTTCCTAGGGGCACTTCCAGTAATCAGAATCATTAATTCCTTCAGATTCGTGCTTTCCATGTCAAAAAACCCCGAATCCAAAATTTGAAGATTGTTGAAAATTCGATTTTTTTATCTCAAGGAGACCACGGGATCGAAAAAATCGAATTTTCAAAAAGTTATCCTAACTGAAATTTGGTATCCGGTGGTTTTTCAAGTAGAACACGAATCTGGAGGAATTTTTTGATTTTGACTACTGAAAGTGCCACTACATACTCTTTAAATAGCTCAAACATGGACATTTCCCCCCCCCCCAAATCAGGGTTATATAAACATTTTCATGCATCCTCAATGCGCGCAATCAATGTCCCGCCTAGGAAAACCCTAGTAGGGTCGAAAGTTGCATCAAAAATATACTTCTATCGCCAAATATCAAGAGTTTAAAATTTAATTGCAACATTAAAAAAGCCTAATTTTTAAAAAAGTCTATATATTGACACGAAAAAATGACTTATTCTCAAAAAACCGATTAGATCGTATTCAGCATAAACTCTTGTCCAATATTGAAAAAATTTTTTATCGAAAACGGATTTCTGGAGCCGTCTGGGTGACAAAATCAAAAGATGCAATACTTATTGAATGACCTAATACAATAGATAAAATGAATATTAAAAAAACACGCAAAAAAGAGCAGTTTATTGATTGTTTTTAAGAAGAATCATTTTTATATGTCATCACTTAAAAAAAAGGTTTTTGACTATTTTGGAAGGCTATTGAGAACTGCTAGAATGGTGCTCAACCAATTTGACATGTAATTTTTGTTGGAACCAAAGGGCAGTATAACTTTTCGTACAATTGTAGTTCGTACGGACTTTCGTACAATTGTTCTGTACAAATATTTTTCGTACGGGTACTTTTCGTATTGGTACTCCGTACCACGGGTCGAAAAAGGGGCCTAGGCCCCAGGACTAGCCCCCGAAAGCCTCCGAGGGCCGGGGCCGGTGACTTTCGTACGAAAAGTACCCGTACGAAAAGTTCGTACGAAAAATATTTGTACAAAAAGTGTCGTACGAAAAGTTTATTGTACGAAAAGTACCGTACGAAAAGTGTTTGTACAAAAAGTACCTGTACGAAAAGTCAGTACGAAAAATATTTGTACGAAAAGTTATACTGCCAACCAAAGAACCAACATTTACTGTAAGTGGGCTACGAAATTGTGCATCTATAACCCAAAGTACAGCATGTAACTTGGCCATATCGCAATAAGTTTAGAATCAACAAGTTTTGTGAATATCAAGGCAAAAATTATTTTTTTTTATCAAACTCGAAAAAAATTTTCTCTAACAAGGGAACTGTCAGACTGGAAAGATGCGAAATTTTTCCAAAACTAGCTAAAACTGTTTGAAAAAATTTTCTCTAAGGCTCTGTACTTCGTTTTAGAGATCAAATGAGCACTTCTTTGATAGCATATTTATTTGAAAATTTTCTAAGGTCATCATAGACTCCACGCAACATAATATACCTTTTTCATGCATTACACTTTATTATTTTTTAAATAAAGCGAGACAAATGCGAATTAACTTTTCTGTAAACATATATTATATTTAATAACTTCTGGGAAATTCACATAAAGCAGAACAAATGCCATCAAATAAACACCAATTAAAATGCGAATCGTCTGTATGGGAGTTAAATGTTTAAAACTTTGCACAAATATCAATTTTATATATTTTTAGCTTGTTTTCAAAAAATTCTACTCAAAAACAATTAGTGCATGTAAGCGAAATTACTGGACACAAATGTTTCGAGATGGCCAATAGCCCCCAAAACTACCGGAAGAAGAAAGCAATAAAAAGTGGAATAAAAATTTCACGCGAATCTGATGGTGATTATAACCCACGTTATGTAAAAAGAGTTAAGAAAAATAACAAAATTTATCGAAATTAAAAGTTTGGTTATTTTTACATAACAGGGAACTAAATTTCATGATTTTATTAAAAATTTATTAAAAACGCATGTAGTCCGTCATGCTACCATGTGAATATAAAATGTTGTTTACTTTCTAAGAATCAGATCACTTTTGGGAAATATACTATAAGAGCAAAAAATTCTGAGCATTTTTTGTTTTTAAAGCTTACTTGAAAATCTAACTATAAAGGGTTAAGAGCAAATCAAAGTTTGTCTCATTTTATTCGGCACTGAGTTATAAAAAATAACATCGTTCTTTTCTCCTAAACTTTCAAGAATTTTGTAAAGGTGTCCACATATGTTAGCATCAGCGTCGGAGTCAACGCTAGCGTCAATGCATTTTCTTCAAAACATAAATGTTTTCACACAAAAATGATGTTCTACAAAGTTGTTCCTGAAATCTCGCCGATCAACTTTGTATTAGGTTGGAAACTAAGTTTTAAGACTCGTATTAAAAATCAAAATTTTATTAAACAAAAAATGAACAAAACAACAAATAACTAATAATCAAAGTATTCTCCGCCAGATTCTATCACTTTTTTCCATTGCTCTTTGAGTTGGTGGATCCCACGGCGGTACTATTCTCGGTCCTTAGAATCAAAGAATTCAGTAAGAGATTGGCGCATTTCTTCGATCGTTCTGAACTTTTTTTCTCGCAATCAGTGTTCCAACGATCGGAATAGGTAGAAGTCGCTTGGAAAAAGGTCCGGGCTGTACGGCGGGTGCTCCAGATGCTCCCAACCCATGTCTTGAATCTTCTGCTGTGTTTGTCGCGATCTGTGGGGCTTGGCATTGTCGTCGAGGAAAACCACTGGAATTCGGCGGTTTCGAAGGGTGCGGCGGGTGTTTTCCAGTTGCCCGCAATAAATATCGTCTTAAATCAAAAGACTAACCTACGTCATGCAATACTTTTACGATTTCCGTATGGCTGCATTTAAAATCTTCGGCCAACATGCGCGTAGTCATCGACGGATAGGCTTCGACAGCGACTCGATCGACTTCCCGAGGGCGTCCGGACCTTTTTTTGCCTTCAATATCCATTTTGTTGCTTCGGAACTTCGAGTACCACAAATAAGCTGTCGCTTTAAACACAGTTCCATTCCCTACGGTTGATGTTGTCCATGGCCTCTTTTGCGCTGTGACCCAGCTCAAACTCAAATTTCAGTAGTTCGCGAGTAATGCCTCTATTTTTTCCATTTTGCTGAAAAAAAGTGAAATTTTATATAAAAATGATAGTTCAAAGAATACTTAAGAAAACTGTATACAAATTTTTTCGCTTGCAACCGAAAATTTTTGATTTTTAATACGAGTCTTAAAACTTAGTTTTCAACCTAATATCTCGAAAACTACAACAATTCAGAAGATGCCGTAAAAACAAAAAATGTTCCATTTTTCATGAACTTTCCAAATATCAACAAAAATGGCAACCTTTTTGCTGCCCCATAACTTGTCGGTCTCAAAGTCGGTCCGCAAGGCTTTTAAACAAGTGTACTTGACATTCTGTTAACCAAAAAAAACGAATGTTTCATATCTGACCCAACTACAGGAACTTTTGCTTTATCCCAATTCCATTTTCAGAATCCTTATGATGCGGCCGTGAACGCTGCTTATTGTGATTCGCGCATTTCTTCCGTGTAGACGGCAATGATCTCAATCAACTCTGCCCCTCAATGCCTTCTAATATTGTAAAAGCTCAACTTCAAAATAATCAATATTGTTTATTTTTTTCGTGATCGTGTATATATGGAAGTATTCATTTCAGTAATGTGTTATTATGATTAGCACTTTATATTTTCCTCCACTCTAATTATACATACAACCCATTTGATGCATGTTCAATGTAACAAAAGCTCTACAAATTGTTTTTAGAAGAAGCCCAGTAATTTCACATCCAGTCATGAAGGGATCAATTATGCAGAGTTGAAGTTAACCGATCGTGCTTCTATCGTTTCGAATGCACAACCCTTAGCAATTGAACAGATCCAAAAATTTCAACAAAGGGCTGCTTCTACAACAATTTCTCTAAACAGTATTGTTTAAATTCAAACTTGCACGCAATCCTACTACATTAAACGTGTAATGTGTGTCGGACGATCTCGGGAACGCTTGATTAACTACAAAAGTTGTTGGGGACGATGATAGAAGTCGATTGACACCAAAATCATCGAAATGGAGAAAAAAATTTTTCAAACAAAAGTGGGGGGGGGGGGACAAGCCCCCTTGCGCAAGTATGATTAGTAATAACTAATACATTTTTAACGAGGAGCGTCGTTCGGGAATACCGTTCGGAGTCACAATCAACGAAGCGTGGAGCGCTCGGCTCTATGTACTTTTTTAAATGCCGTATTTTAAATCGCCTCCTAATTCTTATTGCGGGTTTTTTCATTTATATTTGTTGTATATTAGGCTTTTATCTGATATCTCTTCTTTATATTTGGTATTTTGTGTAAATGAGCATTTCAAGTTTATTTCTACAGCTGATTAAAATCGAATTTTGTCCAAAAAAATCGAATTTTGGCCGAAAAATCATAAAATTGAAATACTCTATGCCCCAAGTTTTTAGTTAGGGTGCGCGCTAGCAGTCGTGAAAAGCATTTCATGGCGATTTTCGGACGCTAGTCGTCCGGAAATCGGACTCATCCTGTTTGGGGTTATTGAAACGAAAACTCTGATTCAGGGTTTTCGTTTCAATAGCCCAAAACAATTATCAAATTGGATAAATTTAGTGCCGTTTTTTCCACAAAAAAAATGCCGTCTTTGTTTTTTTAAATACACCCAATAATTAAGCGACTTAAAAAATGAAAAATTCAGGGTTTTCGTGTCAATATTCAGGCAAATTCAAACCCGTTTCCGAACGCCGTCTGGAAATGAGTCTGATTTGTGGACGATTTTCGGACGGCTAGCATCCGGAAATCGTGAAATGCGTTTCACGACTGCTAGCGCGCACCCTTATACTTTGATATGTAGGCTCTAGAACATTTCACAACGGATTTTCTTCGAATTGTTTTTTTTTTAATTTTTAACCAATTTTTGCATTAAAATTTTATTTAATTTAGAGTCTGTTGTTGTTTTTTTAATAGGTTAGAATCTATCGATCTGAACAATCCGATTTTTTAAACAAAATCGATTAGAATCGAACCTATTCATTTTATCTGTTCCATGAACTCTACTAGTTTTCTTGTAATTGTAATGAAAATAAAAATATATAGCAAACGTTGATCCTTATTAAAACTTTTCATACTACAAACAGTTAATACAATTATAAATAAAACACAATAATCACACTATATATAAGAATAAAACTATTACTTCATTTCTTGGTACTTGTACTAGCTTGAGTTGACTCGGATTCACTTACAGAATCTCCGTTGCTATCTTGCATTGTATCAGGATTACTTCCATTACTACGGTTTGAAAATGTCTCAAGAATTTTCTTTGCAGTTTTAATCGACGTTACATCGAAACTCGGGTGCCAAGGTCGTATCTATAAAGAGGCAAATTTACAGGGTGGTGCAAAAAAAGTGGCACAAAGATTTAGGGAAATTTGAATTTTTGAAACCAAACGTTTGGAGAAAAACGTCCAAAAGTTTGGAGAGAGACCGACAAAAGTTCGGGGACACCCGACAAAAATTCGGGAACATTACATCACTGTCGGATTTTGTGTTTTTCGGTGTTTTCAATACAAAAAACCCAAAATCCGACAGGAGTAGTATTCTTGAATTTTTGTCAGGTGTCCCCGAACTTTTGGATGTTTTTCCTCGAACTTTTGCCCCCCCCTCCCTGATACCTTTAAAGTTTTCGGTGCAGATCTTTCGGAAATCCCTTGCTGCGACTGTTGTAATTCTTCTTGTTTCTCAACATCGACCACTGGATGTTTCCACAAACGGAAATTGATACATTCACACCATAATATGTTGAAGCATGTTAGAATTGAAACTAAGAGCATACCGGCGCATCCTAATAGCGGTACTCCCTAAAAATAGGCATTTTTCAACTTAAAATCAACCTAAAAATTTATTTCGACGTCTCGAAAAAAAATCATCCCCGTAGATTTTAAGTATGCTTCTAGGGCTACAAAATGCGAAAAGAATTAGGAAAAAATATATTCATTTTTGACTCCATTATCCGGACACGCCGTGGGTCAAAATTGAAAACTTGTCACTTATCAAGTGCCCACCAGGCACGTAGCGAGGGGGAGGGGGAATCCGGACAATTGCCCTCCCCCCTATAGCGCGGAAGATGCGAAAAAAACATAAGGGTCCCCCTTGTGATTTTGGTCGGCCAAAGTTTTTTACGGATTGCCCCCACCCCTATAGCCGATTTCTTGCTATGTGCCTGGTACCCACTTGTCAACTTTTTCATTCATTTTTGCTCACTTGTCACTAATCAAGTACAACAATAGACCTCTGGGCGTATTATTGAGGTTCAACTGTACAGGAAACTTACGATCTCAAACCAGCCTATATAAGGAGTGTGATCAAATCTGTATTTTATGCTCCATTCCTTCTGGGGATTCATTGTCGAGTTAGACTTTATCGGGCTGTACATTAAGTTGGTCGTGGCCGATGAATTTTTCATTGAATTCACATGAGTTGTAAAAGCTGGGCCCGCCGACGTATTTGCACCAATAACAGTTTCCATAGGCGCCACAAGCAAGAATAATAAGACAAAACAGCTTCTTCTTTTCATCGTAGGAATACTTGATCGAAACGAAAATTTTGGAAAAGAAAGAAACGCTGCTTTTATATTGAAAGTGCCGAAAAATGCGAATTTCGAATCTTCTATAAAAGAATCACAATGAAGTGCAAATAAGCCCTTGGAGCGCTCTGCAGGACGGTTCGAAAATGGGCACCAAAACATGTCTTCACAAAGCTGTACCCGTCAACGATTGAACCGATCCTGACCTATGCCATGGAATCCTGGTACCCTTTTCAAGTTGTGCTCCAGAATTTGATCGAAAGGGTCAAGAAGTTCACCGCTAGACTTGCCACAAATGACTTCCGTTTCTCTACCCACTACACTTCGCTTTTAGACAATCTGAACTGGATCCCATTAAGTCGACTTGACATGGAGAAACACGCTGTACTTGCCCACCATTATGCAGATGGCAGACGACAGATAATGCTTTCATGTTGAAAAGCTCCCTGGACTTCCATCAAAGCGCAAGAACTGGTCATGGATTGGAGCTCGTCCTGCCAGCCACATCACTCGAAGCAGTCCGTAGCATTTCCGTGAACTCTGCCAAGCGTATCTGGAACGAACTCACGGCCGAAGTTGCTACGACACATGATTTGCGCCAGTTCAAGCGACTGATACGAAGTCCAGAAGTCTATGCGGCCCTCTCAAGGAATGTGATAAGAAAAATCCAATCTGTAATACTTGTACAGGATAGGGCTGCCTTGTTATATTTTATTTATTAAGCGCCAGATCGCGGTGGAAAACAAGTGGAAATAAAAAGAAAGACAAGACCATTATTCATCACAAATGCTGATAGATTAGTGCCTTATAATATTTATTTTATTATCCTGTTGAGATATCTTACTCCAAAACTTTAGTTCGCTCTTTCAGATGTAATGAGCAAGACAAAACATGTGTTGGACCTCATGGCTTTCCTAATCAACGCATCAATTTATTTTCCGCTCATGCCTTTTTGCTTCTTCTGCAATTTATCATGTTTTTATCAGTAGGCTTATGACCATGGTTTGTTTTATTCATGTTCATAGATTAGTCTATTTGTGTAAATTTAGAAATTCGGTTGTATTCTTGCTCTTCGCTATCTATGGAATTTAGATAGTGAAGAATTCTTGGTGCCGCCTATATATTCATTCTGCACATCAATTGGAGTATTTGGATCTTCCCGTTATGCTAGAATTTCCTAGTCAGTGGATTTTCCTTGAGAAAAAATCGATTTTTCCTCATCTCGACTTTTTACCAGTTGTATGCAGTGATGCAATTGGATTTGGGTGCGAACATTTTTAAAAGTTAAGATCCGGTTCGGAGTTGGATCTGAATCAAAAAATCCGAATTGGAGTTTGTTCAGCGTCGTAATTTTGGTCTATATTTGAGGGGAGTTTTTGGAAAAAAATTTCAACCTTTGACAAAAAAGACAGCTCTGCAGACGAAAAATTTGATTGAAAAATACTTGTCTTTAAGCTGAAAATACTCAGAAAATTGCAATTTTTGTTGAAAAAATGGCCAATTTTGGTCAGTTTTTGATCGAAAATATTTTTGAACTGAAACATAGGGGGAACCAAGGGGAATTTTTTTTCATTTTTCCAGGCTTGGGGGAAGGTTCCTCCTCCCCATAATTACGACGCTGAGTTTTTCCTGGATTTGGATTCGGATCTGGGCCACGCTTCAATTCGGATTTGAATCCGAATTGGAGTTTAACCCCGATCTGAATCCAAACTCGGCTATTTAAACTTTGCATCGCTTGTTGTATTCATTTTAACAATTAAATTATGTGATTATAGATTCTATGCACTTTGATATCGCTTCAATTGTTAGTCGAGCCATTCATTCAGATGCTTTACAAGCATATTCGCCTGTCGTCTACGACTGGCAGTCTCTTTTCTGTCTGGATCATCCCTGAAGTCTAGATTGAAGAAGGCCAGCTCTAAGAATTGATATTTGTATGTATAAAAAATCTTATAGGAAATTAATTTTTGCATCTTCACTATTGTATAAACTTATAATGATGAATAAATATTAATTATAATCACAACGTAGCCAAAAAATTTCCGGGAAGTTTCGAAACGTCAATTTTCGAAAAGTCAAGGCGATTTCGAAATTTCAAATTTCGAACGTCAATTTTCGAAAAGTCAACGCGGTTTCGAAATATCAAATTTCGAAACGTCAAGTGATCACAGAAACCAGTCTTTTATATTTATATTTTCCAAAATCACATTGGACCTCATGTGTTTTGGTAGACACAAAAACATTTTTTAAATTTCCCGCTACTTTTTGCTCATCACTTGACGTACTCTTTCTATTACTCTAATGCTGAGTGTTTTTTACTTATTTTCGCAATACCATTCACACATTTCTCTTGTTTATATTGTTAATTACAACGCTCTATTATGATTTTTTATGATTATGATTTATTTTATAATTTATTATGATTTTAGGTAAAGAAAAACAATGGAATCAATATTAGAAACTCAGCGAAATCTTCATGAGGAGCGTGAACGTTGTATTGATGCAATGACTAAAGAGTTTCTTAGTGAAAAGAGAACAGTGAGTATAATGCTACAAATATTGGAGTTTCAAAAATATAGCTATCGAAAAGCTAAAATTTTTTAAACAAAAAGTTCAGGAACTAGTATAGTTGAAACGTCGCACTGAACGTGAATATTTTCGAAAAAATATTTAAAAAATTTTGCGAGAAATGATCCTTTTAGGGGTAATTTTATGTGGGGAATCTGAATTTTGTATTCCTAAAGCATGAAAACGCTTCTTTGAATCAAGAAAAAGCTGATTTTGAAAAAATATGAACAAGCAAATCATGTTTTATATTATATCTGATATTTTCATATTCTGCATAAATTTTTCCCTTTTGCTTTAGGAATGTGAAATTCGGATTCTCTACATAAAATTACCCCTAGAGGGATTATTTCTCGCGAAAAAAAATTTTGAGGCACTTTATTCCTAAGAATCGAGTTCTATGGGGATCTAGACAGAAAATCCGTAGCGGCTTAAAAAGAAAAGTTTTTTGGATAGGCCCAGACAAGAGCTAAAAATATTGCACAAAATTTTCGCCCGCTTAAAAGTTTAGATCGACATGGCTAAAACTTCGATTTTTTGACCTATGAAAAAATCAGGATTTTTTTGCTTGTTTTCAATTTTTTAATTTTTCTTAGAGATGTGACATAAAGGTGTCTAGATAATATTTTTAGCTCATATTTCAAGGAATCAAATGAGATCAAGATCATCAATTTGGATTTAACCTCGCCAAATTATGTGCATTAGAAAACAAAGGGGGAAATTTTGGCAGCAATTCGAAAATTTGGTATCTTGTATCTTAGAGGCTCTTGATTTTTGCGCCAAAAGTCTTTAATTTTTGTCATTTAATGCCTAGTAAGCATTAAAAAATTTTTTGAAGCAAAATTTTTCAACACTTTTTTCTAGATCCCCTTGATAATGGTCAAAAGTCGAATCTTACAGATAGGATGTCTTTAAAAATTTTTGGAAAAAATTTGCGTTTATTGCGACGCTTCAATTATACTAGTTCAAAGTACTCGCAGCAGTTAAGCGCTGGGAGTTACTTGATAAATATAATTTTAATCGACACCTCATTGAGTCACGCGAGTAACCTGTTCAACGTTATAAATTATTGTTTTATATATCCTTTTTAGCAAAAAGAAAAAATTAACTCGGATCAAAGAGCAAAAGCACATTTGGATGTAAGTTTTTGCAAAATATTCTTGTAACATTAATCATTTTTTAGCGCTATCGAGTTGCTTCTCAAAAGCTTGCACAAATTTATAAGGATGATGATGGTGAGCGCAACAAAGAATTGCATGCAATTGCTGGTCCAAACGAATTTGCTGAATTTTATTCTCGCCTGAAAGTACTTAAAGATGTACATAGAAAAAATCCAAACGAGACAGCTATGCCGTTGACAATCGAGTTCCAAGAAATGAATAACTTTATACAGAATCCGGATCGTGTTGAAAAGGAGATGGTTCGATTTACAGATGAAGAAGGTTATGGTCGCTTTTTGGACATGCATTTATTACACGATCAGTATTTGAATCTGAAAGGAGTTCGAGTAAGTTTTTATATTGCACTTGGTTATTTCTTAAAACAGCAGAAAATTTCGTTTATATAGCTGTTTTTAAAAAATATATGGTTGTATTTTAGAAGACCGACTACATTTCATACTTGGGAAAATTTGATCAACTTTATGAATTTTCTAAAGAAGTTACAAAAAAGACCGGTACTTACAAGGAATACATTCATGCTTTATTAGCTTATCTGAAAGATTTTTTAAACCGAACAAAACCTTTAATTGATTTGGACAGAGAGTTGGAAAATTGTGACAAGGTACAAATTTTTTAATATGTCAAGCTTCCATTGATGTGTACATGTTTTCTAAAAAACCGCCATTTGGTCATTTTGGCGAAAATTTTCTTTCAAAATGACTTAGAGTTAAAAAATAGCTGATAAACGAGTTACTCAACTTGCTGAGGTGAAAATTATTTTCCTTCAATCGAGATTTTAGGGTATTTTTATGCGAGAAATCAATTTTGCGCATCGAAGAATCTTGGAAACGCCTTCCAGATCATGAAATATCCAATTTTCAAGTAGGAATTCCTACCGAGAGATACGAAAAGCTTATATTTCATGGTCTGGGAGGTGTTTTCAAGGTTTTTGATGCACGAAATCGATTTCTCTCATAAAAATACCCCTAATTAGTCATTTTGGAGAAAAAATTTTTTGAAAAATTTTTGCCAAAAAATTACCAGATGGCGGTCTTTTTTAAACTCCCTGTAATGCTTTTATAGGAATTTGAAGTAAAATGGAAAGAAGGTCAGGTTCCAGGATGGACTAAGGACAAATCTGCTGGTTCATTATCAAACCAAGGTGCATATTTGGATCTCTCGTCTTTTAATAGTCCAGAAGAATTGGAAGCGCTGGGGTTGGATCGTCTCAAATCGGCTTTAATTGCATTGAACTTGAAATGTGGCGGGTAATCTTTCTTTTTAAATTTTGTTCAACCTTTTTTAGTACACTAAAAGATCGAGCAGAACGTTTATTTGCAACAAAGGGGAAGAATCCAAATGAGCTGCCTGATCGTATTCTAAATTTGAAGTTGACGTCAGTTGATGATAAGGAAGAAAAGCGACAGTATAATCTTGCCAGAACAGAGTATCAAATTTACAGGTATGTTCGGATAATAACATACATATCCAGTGGGGACCCCCCCCCCCTCCTCATCCAGAAAAATTTGACTCCCACCCACTCCCATTTTTAGGCTAAAGTGTGTAAACATATGATTTTTGATCCAATTTTTTACTAAAAAAAATCATTTTTTTACCCTATTTTGGGCTTAAAATCAAAAAATTTGACTCAATTTCAAACATTCCACCCTCCATCCGAGGCCAGTGTCCCCCTATTGAATATCTTTAAACAACAAATGAATGCTTAATCAGCTCAATAGCGAATTGAGATTTCGAATTTGTAGATATTTTCAATATTCACTGCATTTATCTTTATGCATTAAATTTTTGTTCTTTTTAGACTTTCCGACTTTGTTAGTGAAGAACGACAAGCAACCAAAGAAAATGTCGAGCGAAAACAGGCACGTGCAGCAGGCGAAGAGGAAGTCGAAGAAGAAGTTGAAGAAGTTCAATCGGAGGAAGAGGAAGACACTAGTATTCCTTATAACCCGAAGAATTTACCATTGGATTGGGATGGAAAGCCGATTCCATACTGGTTGTACAAGCTGCATGGGCTTAACATCTCATTTAGTTGTGAAATCTGTGGAAATCAAGTGTATAAAGGGCCGAAGGCTTTTCAGCGTCACTTTACAGTAAATATACAAATTTAACTTATAATTAACAATCAAGGATACAAAATATTGGATATTTAAATTAGTGATGTTTCAAGTGATAATGATAAAAGAGGGGTGTGATGAGTGATAAGATAACGCATTTTGATAACAGTGATAACATTATCACTAGTGACTTGACACGGCGGTATCTCACTTCACCCACTGGACAGTTCATCCATCATAGACACTTTACCCACCATGGACACTTCACCCACCATAGACACTTCACCCACTGGACACTTTACCCACCGGACAGTTTATTCACCTTTTCAAGACCATGATGAACTGTCCAGTGGGTGAAGTGTCCATGGTGGATGAAGTGTCTATGGTGGATGAACTGTCCAGTGGGTAAAATGTCTATGGTGGGTGAAGTGTCCATAGTGGGTGAAGTGTCCATGGTGGGGGAACTGTACAGTGGGTGAAGTGTCCATGGTGGGGGAACTGTACAGTGGGTGAAGTGTCCATGGTAGGTGAAGTGTCTATGGTGGGTGAAGTGTCCAGTGGGTAAAGTGTCTATGGTGGGTGAAGTGTCCAGTGGGTGAAGTGAGATACCGCCCTTGACACATCGACTTAAAAAATTACGAGATTCTTTTTTTGTTGAAAATCACACTTACTAATATTTTTATAGGAATGGCGTCATTCACATGGCATGCGCTGTTTGGGTATCCCCAATACTGCTCATTTTGTCAACATAACTAAAATCAACGATGCACTTGAATTATGGAAGAAAATGTGCAATGACCGAGAAGTGCAAAAAGTAACTTTTTGTTATGATAAACGTATTTTTACCCATGCTTTTTTAGTGGAATCCCGACATGGATGAAGAATTTGAAGATAGTCAAGGTAATGTTGTCAATCGTCGTACCTTCGAAGATCTCAAGCGACAAGGCTTACTCTAAGTGATGATCTCTCTCAAGTTGTTATATTTGAACTTGTTGATAATTTATTTTAAGATAGCGTGTGATTGCATTTCAAAAAGGATTTATCTTTACAGTATCAAGAAAATATTCATGGGGGTTTTTTTCAAAAGTTTTTCAACAAACGTAAAAAATGTTCAAAAAGTACTGTTTTCGAGGAAAAATTGAAAAAATTTTTGGATGTTTTTTGGTCATTTTTTTGAAACTCGACCATAATTCGATTTTATATGGCGAAAAGCGCATGACTCAACCAAAAAAAATCAAAGGAAAGTTCATCCATTGGAAAGTTGCCAGCTCATCCAAGCCCATGACTCATCCATTGGAAAGTTGCCAGCTTTTTATAAAATGAATTGTGTACCTGCTCATTTGATTTTGAAATTTCAAATATTTTTTTAAATATATGTAACTGTTTTAGCCTCTATTCACACATGCAAATTTTTATTGATTGAAACTTGCTGTAAAAAAGGCCAAAAAACACTTCAAAATGGCCAAAAAACACCCAAAAAATTTTTTCGATTTTTCTTCGAAAATAGTTTTTTTTTCATCGTTTCGAACCTTTTTTACGTTTGTCGAAAAAATTTTTTGCGATAACTCTCCTCAATCGGCCTTTCCCCTTTAAGAAATACGGCTCTGTTCTTACAAATTTCGTAAATGCTACTACTCCCTCGACACCCTCCTGCCAATTATTATGCATCAACCATACGCTTTGTTTTTTAGTTCTTTAGAAAAAAAATAAAAATTTTTTTCATTTCTTTTTTTGTTGAAACAACTGTTTTGTGTATTCATTATCTCTAAATCTTAATGATTTTTTTCAATTGAAAAAGTATTTAGCTTTACTGAATAAGTTATAGACTGGCAGTAAGAACATATTTTGGACAATTTCGCATGGGTCTTG